>JAQFVV010000828.1:0-197323 GCA_028023455.1 Epiperipatus broadwayi
GCATCACCACATAGTAGAAGCCTCTGCAATCTATATCATTGCAAGAAAGACCTCAAAGGTACATTTATGATAAACAAAAATGCAAGTTAAAAAACTTGCTAATGCTTGTATTTATGTCCACAGATGGCGTCCTACCAAAAACACCTATCAAGCGTATTTTCGTTTACATAAACGTCAGAGTAGTTAGTATTCACTATCTCTAACTATAATTCCACTTTCAGATCATGATTTCAAGCTATTTGCTATCGTCAGTGAAAGACAGGAATAAAGAAACTAGATCTAAATACAAACTCTGAGCGTTTATCGAAACAATTTCTATTCAGCTTGCAAGCGTGAATTTTTTAGACACGTAATGTCTTCAAACTCAGCATAGCAAACCAGATAGCTATATGGGTCTGATCTCAGTTCAGCATCACCACATAGTAGAAGCCTCTGCAATCTATATCATTGCAAGAAAGACCTCAAAGGTACATTTATGATAAACAAAAATGCAAGTTAAAAAACTTGCTAACGCTTGTATTTATGTCCACAGATGGCGTCCTACCAAAAACACCTATCAAGCGTATTTTCGTTTACATAAACGTCAGAGTAGTTAGTATTCACTATCTCTAACTATAATTCCACTTTCAGATCATGATTTCAAGCTATTTGCTATCGTCAGTGAAAGACAGGAATAAAGAAACTAGATCTAAATACAAACTCTGAGCGTTTATGAAACAATTTCTATTCAGCTTGCAAGCGTGAATTTTTTAGACACGTAATGTCTTCAAACTCAGCATAGCAAACCAGATAGCTATATGGGTCTGATCTCAGTTCAGCATCACCACATAGTAGAAGCCTCTGCAATCTATATCATTGCAAGAAAGACCTCAAAGGTACATTTATGATAAACAGCGTTAGCAAGTTTTTTAACTTGCTAACGCTTGTATTTATGTCCACAGATGGCGTCCTACCAAAAACACCTATCAAGCGTATTTTCGTTTACATAAACGTCAGAGTAGTTAGTATTCACTATCTCTAACTATAATTCCACTTTCAGATCATGATTTCAAGCTATTTGCTATCGTCAGTGAAAGACAGGAATAAAGAAACTAGATCTAAATACAAACTCTGAGCGTTTATGAAACAATTTCTATTCAGCTTGCAAGCGTGAATTTTTTAGACACGTAATGTCTTCAAACTCAGCATAGCAAACCAGATAGCCATATGGGTCTGATCTCAGTTCAGCATCACCACATAGTAGAAGCCTCTGCAATCTATATCATTGCAAGAAAGACCTCAAAGGTACATTTATGATAAACAAAAATGCAAGTTAAAAAACTTGCTAACGCTTGTATTTATGTCCACAGATGGCGTCCTACCAAAAACACCTATCAAGCGTATTTTCGTTTACATAAACGTCAGAGTAGTTAGTATTCACTATCTCTAACTATAATTCCACTTTCAGATCATGATTTCAAGCTATTTGCTATCGTCAGTGAAAGACAGGAATAAAGAAACTAGATCTAAATACAAACTCTGAGCGTTTATGAAACAATTTCTATTCAGCTTGCAAGCGTGAATTTTTCAGACACGTAATGTCTTCAAACTCAGCATAGCAAACCAGATAGCTATATGGGTCTGATCTCAGTTCAGCATCACCACATAGTAGAAGCCTCTGCAATCTATATCATTGCAAGAAAGACCTCAAAGGTACATTTATGATAAACAAAAATGCAAGTTAAAAAACTTGCTAACGCTTGTATTTATGTCCACAGATGTCGTCCTACCAAAAACACCTATCAAGCGTATTTTCGTTTACATAAACGTCAGAGTAGTTAGTATTCACTATCTCTAACTATAATTCCACTTTCAGATCATGATTTCAAGCTATTTGCTATCGTCAGTGAAAGACAGGAATAAAGAAACTAGATCTAAATACAAACTCTGAGCGTTTATGAAACAATTTCTATTCAGCTTGCAAGCGTGAATTTTTTAGACACGTAATGTCTTCAAACTCAGCATAGCAAACCAGATAGCTATATGGGTCTGATCTCAGTTCAGCATCACCACATAGTAGAAGCCTCTGCAATCTATATCATTGCAAGAAAGACCTCAAAGGTACATTTATGATAAACAAAAATGCAAGTTAAAAAACTTGCTAACGCTTGTATTTATGTCCACAGATGTCGTCCTACCAAAAACACCTATCAAGCGTATTTTCGTTTACATAAACGTCAGAGTAGTTAGTATTCACTATCTCTAACTATAATTCCACTTTCAGATCATGATTTCAAGCTATTTGCTATCGTCAGTGAAAGACAGGAATAAAGAAACTAGATCTAAATACAAACTCTGAGCGTTTATGAAACAATTTCTATTCAGCTTGCAAGCGTGAATTTATATATATATATATAATCAGTGCTCAGTTTTATATCAAGATAACTAATTTTCAATAATTAATAGACAGGCTTCGTTTTTCTCCACTCACCAATTCTTCAGCCATCCATATCACTGAAAATCTGATGATGTCATGCTGAAGGCCCTTCATTGCAAATTTTTATGTGTCATACACATGTTGACCAAAAGTCAATATGATCTCTCATTGGTAGGATGTATGTCCATTTAAATAACCAGAAGAGAGTTGGGCAACATATCAGGTGAATATATAAAATTTAATTACATGCAAACAAGAGCTTTGGACATGCATTCATAAGATTTTCAATGATATAAATGGCTGAAGAGTTGGAGAGTAAAGAAGATTGAAGTCTATCAATTAAAGTTTAAGGATTTGCAATTTTAATGTAAATCAAGCATTGATTATATATATGTGTGGGAGATATTCATCAACTGATGAGTGCTGGTTCATCATAAAATACATATATCGGAGATCATTTTGCTTTATCAAATGTATGCATGTCAGTTGTATAAGATGGAGTAAACAAATAATGGTAGCTTGAAAGTTTGAGTTCAAATCTTCTCAAATACATATTTAAATATTTTTCCAACTTAGATTTTCTTCACATTTACATGCACATTTCATACTCAATCAGCACTCATCATTTGGCCCAAATTAAAATATCTCCACATATTTTGACATTTGTTCTGTGTATAAATATAAGAGACTTGAACATAGACTTTCAAATTTGCCACAGCTATTCAATCTATTTTACACAACTGATACACATGACCACATACATATGAAAAAGATAAATGATCTCCAATATACATATTTCATGCTGAACCAGTACTTATCTGTTGGACCAGATCATCTCCAACACATATATACCAATCACTTCTTAGTTTATATTAAAATAGAAAACTTCAAACTTTAATCGACAAGCTTCAATCTTCTCCATTCTCCAACTCTTCAGTCATTCATTTCATTGAATATCTGATAATGAAATACTAAAATTCTTTGTTGTTGCCAATATTATTGTCATATTCATGTTGACCTTAAGTCAGTTTGTCCCCTCACACACAGAACCTTAATATGCACATTTAATTACACAGAAAAGGGATGAGCAGAATATAGGCTGAATATGTAATATTTAAATGTTTGTATATTGTCTATACTAAATTTTATGTAGTTATAAGGGACTTAAACTCACACTTTCAAACTGCCCACATAATCCATCTCATGCAACTGATACACATGACCACATACATGTGATAAAGATAAATGATCTTCAATATATGCAATTTATTTGAACCAGCACTCATTAGTTGGTCCAGATCATTATCTTCAACATATGTATACCTTCACTGCTCAGTTTATATTATGATAGCAAATCTTCAAACTTTAATGGACAAACCTCAATCTTTTCCATTCTCCAACTCATCAGCCATCCATATCACTGAAAATCCAAGGATGAATTGTTCAAAGCTTTGGCTAATGCTAAAATTATTGTCATATCCATGTTTATCCTTAAGTCAATCTGACCTCTCATACAACGGACCTTAATATTTCCATTTAATTACACAGAAAAGGTATGGGCAGAGGGTTGTTTCAGCATAAAATACATATATTCAAGATTATTTATCTTTTTCACATATATGTGATCATGTATATCAGTTATATAAGATTTATTGAATAACCATGGAGCATTTGAAAATCTCAGTTCAAGTCCCTTATAATTACATTAAGTTTAGTATAGACAATATATATTATCAGGTTCTCAATTTTATGCTATACATATTAGATAAAAATCCACTTTATGTAAATATATTATTAATAACTGTTACCAATCATTAATTATGCAAGGCATTATCTCTAGTTCAAATATATATTTTAAGATTTACTTAATGAATAAATGTAATTGCAATTTTATAGAGGTATCAATGCCTGACTTCCCTACCGATACTGAGAATTTGATAACTTTCACACTCTCACACAAAATGAGGTCAGTAATAATTTTAGAACTTGTAAAGAGGTGTAAAATCATTGCACTAAAATATATTTTGTGATCAGTGATTACACATATTATAAAATATATGATAACTATTACCATTTAAATAACTTTTCAATATGAAAACTCTGCTATAATGTCTGCATATAAAAAATAAATAACTCAGATTAAATGTAATTGAATAGAAAGTAAGAGAAAATTCCAATGAATAATAACATGTTTGCTAGTTTTTTTGTCAGTGCATTTTTCATTTAGCTCAATCCTTAACATTTCAAAAAAAATAACCCAAGAAATTATATTAGTTATTTTGAAAGAAGAGACTCACATACAGATCTCATCAATGGAATCCAGTCAGTACTATTTCGTTAAAAATAAATGTTGCATTATTGAAATGTTATTTGCCTATTATTGCACATGAAACAGCTTAAAAGTATATTTAACTAATTTACTCATACAAATATTTTTTTCCATATATATGAGCCTTGGTTTTATAACTTTATATGAGTAAATATTTAAAATAATAACAGCTAAAATATTTATTTTAAAGTCACAAAGTGTCAAAAGTTAAGTCTCTGATTATAAAATATTTAAAAATCAGATTTATAGCAAAAAGTTTTTTTAAATTTTTGCTTCAGATAAATAAATTTAAAAACTCAAGCTAAATGTAGGTCATAATTAAATAAACATGATAACATCATTTTTATTATCAAACATTGTTAAATTTACTTTCAATTTACTGAAAAAAACAGAGTGCCAATTTTTAATTTACTTTTGAATTTTTGTGTATTTCATGACCCAGAAAACATGCTACTCAATTTCCAAACATATCAATATTTTAATTTATTAAAAATCTTTATATTCACACTCAATTAATTAATTTGATGTAAAATACATTAAATTCAATTTACCAATGTACCTCTAACAATTTACAGTCTTAGAATTGTATGTTTTGCATGTTGATTTCTTGGTTTTTATAATCAAAAATAGAAGGTATTTAAAAGAAATAATTTACAGAATTGTGTAATAATTATTTATATATTCTTAAATTCCTTTCCTGAAACATCATGAACAAAATATATTTGCCTAAATTCTTCATCTGCTAGTTAAAACTACAACATCTATTTCTTACAGGTAAGGTAATATTCAGGATTCAATTCTGTATGATATTCAGTTACATACTCTTGTTATTTCAGCACTTTGGTCTATACAAAGTCCAATATTATTACTTATAACCAACAAATAATATGCATCTTATTGTAATTGATATAAAAACTGTTATATGTATTATTTGTCCATGGTTTTATTTTACACATAAAAATAAACAAATTGTATATTCTATATTTTTGTTAAATAAATATACATATATAAAGCAGAGATTTTATCCAACTCATCATGTTTCAAAAAATTAAAATCATGCTGAACATTAAGGACTTTAAACACTGTAATGAACTTTAGTGTAAACATAAAGAATAACAATTTAATCACATCTAAACAAATTTATTTCATCAGAACTTTAATGATGTTTATTTTTAAAATTTCCATTTCTGATATAATTTGTTTTTATTTTATTTCCAAATATTCAAAGCTTTAAAAATAATATGTTAATTTCATATTTAATTATAGTTTATTCAAACTAAATTGCATATTTAATGAAAACTTAAATTATATAGACATATTTATATTTGTAAGTCAAATATATAACAACAAATTTAATGATTTAATCTATTAAATTTACTCTACAATTTTAATTAATATACATATATAAATATAATGAAGTGCTTTATTTCAAGCATATATATGGGTATATATGTAATCGACGTAGTTACATTACATTTAGGCAAAAATTGTAATATTTGGCAGTTATACTCAATTTCATTTATTTATTTAAGTAACATTTATATTTTAATATCCTATTCTTCAATATTAATAAATTAATAACTTTATTTATTTAATACAAATACACACATACACAAATATTAAACGAATGTTATTGTATTGGTATATATAAATATTTTTGCGTGCGTGCATAAATTTTAAAACAGTGGTGGAAACAGCATTTACATGGTTAAGTGAAAGCTAATTTCGAAGCCCTTTCTTTTAAGTACTAAATAATACTACTAAATCAAAGTATTATTTAATAATAATAAAATATTGTTCTAAAAATCAATATCTTAAAAATAAGTCTATTTAGTCTTTTTTTTTATTAAGGTAAAAAAACACAGGTGACTGATCACCAGCTACATGATATTACAGTGTTCAATGCTACAAGGTAAAAACAAAGTACATACACTCAATAAAGAAAACATATCCACAAAAGGGTTGTATAACCTTACTCAATATGTATCTATATATGGGCAAGCACAGATCTGCACAGGCCAAAAACAATCCATCAAGGGAGCGCAGCATCCCATAAGAGCAGTAGAGGCACTGAAAACTTTGACCCTGCACCCTCCCGGAAGGTTTTCCGGAAGCAACAATAATCGTCAACAGCCCGCACCTACAAACCAGACCCCCAATGACCACCACCATCAACCCCTGTGAAAGAAGTGAGGAGTGCAGACCTGTGCCTACCAATGCCACAGTTGGATTTAATGTAGTCTGGAATCAAGCCAGATTTACTTGCACACCATGAATACACATTATTTGTCGATATCACCTAGCACACTGAGGTCAATGGACCTGAAAGTCTGTTTGTAATCATTATCAACATCCTGTGTATGCAAATGTTCACAATAGCTGTTCAATTTACCCAACTATAAAGTCCCTCAGAGTTCACTATGGTTATTATTTGTTGATACTATTTGGATTCTGCTTCTTTGGATTGAATTCTAGCTCTTGATTAAGAATCAAAGATTCGGTTGTATAATCTGAAAGTTTATTGTTAAAGTTTCAAATAACTAAAAGAGGATGACTCATTTGTAGCTTCAATGTCTCTGCTTATGTCTAAAACATCATTTGTACTAATTTTGCCTTTAAATCATTGTTTTTTTTCTTCTGAGGAGTCATTTCGTTGTAATGCTGTGTTGATTTGAAAATTTTTATTTTTATTTTTTGTGATGCCCCAATCACACCGAAAATGGGCTAATAACTTCTGTTGTGATCTTTGTTGAAACTTGATTTTTGTGCAGGAAGATAGCTTAAGTCATAATCTATAATGTTCAATTATAAAATTGAGATAATAATAATACATTTCCCATTATTATCAATTTAAAATAATATTCAAAAATAATATTAATTATTTATTAATTTTAAAAGCAGAAAAAATATATAGAGTGTTTTATTTATCCAAAAGATTTTTGTAAATTTATTAGAAATTATTAATTACTGTTGAAACATTAGAATAAGTTTGCACATATATTACAATTGTAAATAAAAAAAGTTAAATTAGAACATTTCCGCTTTAGGTTAACGAATTTAGCACTAACATATTCAAAATCTAATAACTAAAATCCAATATTTTCTATGAAGATAATGAGCAAATTAGTTGAATGCAACTGAGTTAAAGAATTTTGTAAATATTTTTAATATGTTTCAAAACCGAAAATAAGCTCACTACTAGAAGTCCAATGGCAATTATCAAAAACAAAACAAAATTAAAATTGCTTGTCAATTAATAATGTAGAGACTGCAAACCCCAATTAATAATATGTTAACAAGATTGGTAATATTTTCTTCTTTTATGAATACAATGAAATGAAGGATTTCATTTTTAAAATATTTGATATCAATAACTTTATGAGACTTTGCATTCATTCTATCTTCACATTCATTAAATTTATCATCAGTCACTTTCAAATTGAAAATCTCTTCAATGTAACAAATGGATTTTCCAGATATTTTAGAAATGAGTTTGTCACAGTAACATTGTTCATATTTATTACAAAATGTTGTGTTATAGTAAAATGTGTGTCATTAGATATTGAATCTTCTAATTGCAATTTTTTCTTTTAAACCTAGTTACCTTATAACTTTATTTTAAATTTCATCAAATTTATTTTTAATTATAGTGATTTAAGAAGATTAGCCCCTAAAAATAAATTGTTCTTTCTATTTTGCAGTCATTTTCTTGTATTGCGGATTCATTGTAACAGCTTATTCCATGAAACCACTAGTAAAATGATTTTACTTTCAGTAAAATTTGCTGATAGTTTTTTGCTTCCAATTTTCACACTGATATCAGATTCTAATTTGAATTCTATCTTTTTTAATATTTTGATAATTACATTTTAATGCTGAAACTGTGTCTGTTTTTAATGTTCATCTAGTACCAGTTATTTTCTTTATATGTTGAGATTAAATGTATAGCATACTCATTATGAATATACTACATTGTTGAAAGAGTGATGAAAAATACATTTATATACTTTGAATAAAATCAAAATGATGCACTGCACTAGAACAATTTTCTTCCCCAGTACAGATCTCTATCAAATTTACAGTATTGCTAGCACATGATATATAAGTCCTGTTTTAATATGATTGTTTATTCTAGTTTACAATTCACTGTATTTAAAAGACATATTTTCATACATATTGGGTTTAATTTCTACATTTTTTATAACCATTGAGAATTCTTTCAAAAACGTAAGTACAAACTATTGTAAGCATGTAGAATTATGACTTTCAATTTTAAGAAATCCAAAAACGTATTTATTCTATATGTCGTTTTTTTCTTTTAAATTGGGTTAGCATTTTATCAACAAATTTTAGAATAAAAGTTAATTGAACTATAGAACTTATATTGGTAGTAGAATCTACAATAATGAAGTTAGAAATTATTTTTGTAAACTACAGAAATTAAAATATTCTGAACTTATTACCTATTGAATTTATAAAATTCATTATATACAATGTGCTACAAAAAATGACTTTTTATTTGAAATACTGAATCTCTGCAAATGAGTTTATAACAAAATATAAAATTTGGTAAGACTGTTCATATAACTTGTGAAATTTTCCTCTCAATTGAAAATTGCACTTTCTCTATGATTATGAAATATTAATCTCAAAGAGGATATTTTTTTCACAGAACAATCAGTCATTTTGAAACTGCTCATCAATATTTTTATTCTGAATCTATTTGTTTTCCATGTGGTATCAATATGTTCAGTAATTGATAATCATTTCTGAAGAACTTACCTAGAATTGATATGAAATAGGGCAGACTCATGTCTTTTCAAGATTTGGATTCAGTGTCTTCAGTATTTGAATTCTAATAAAAATGTTGTTTTTTTATTTAGAAAGCAATCTATATTTATAAAAATAGATATATTTACTTGTTTCTGAAAATAATAATCTTTGATGATATTCTTTAGTACTATTTGGTTTCATATAATAAAAATTACATTTAAAAAATATTTTTACAGTAAGATCAATTTCTATTAAGAATATTGTATTATTGCAGTTATATTATCTTTGTTATTACAAGATTTAATATTTAAATAGTATTCTATTATTTGATCATGTAAATTCACTGGCTACAATGCAATATTATTGGGAAAATGACAATGTTTTTTTATTTTTATTACAACCATCTGGAACTTTGGGAATTTTATTTTATTATTCTACTTGCTTTTCACTGTTTTGTCTTTATTAGGAACATATAAAGCACAAGGATTTAATCTTTAGTTTATTTTTGATCTTCTCTTTTTTAACAATACATTTGACAGTTCTTTCCAATTTCTCTTCAGGTTATTTTATTTTTCATTAATAATAATAATAATAATAATAATAATAATAATAATAATAATAATAATAATAATAATAATAATAATAATAATAATAATAATAATAATAATAATAATAATAATAATAATAATAATAATAATAATATATATATATGAAAAACAAAAACAAGTTACTCACGTAACCTGCTATCACTTGTTATTTATGTTCAAAAGATGGCGCTTGTTCGGTGGTTTTGGTAAAGCGCCATTTTTTGAACATATATATATAATACAAATCGTTGATATTTTTGTATCAAGTTTGATTTCATTTTCGGTTTCTCAATTAAAAACTAGTTATCTTATTCTACTGCTACAGCAAATATTTTCGTTTTGCTTTTAACCATTCGCTTTTCTCAACTCTACTCTGAAAGCTTCTTTCATGGCTAAATAAAATAAAAAATGCTAAGCAAATTTAATAATAAATTTAATTGAAATTGCTTTAAATTGATTTTAATATTCAATGGTAAGTTTCTTATAAGTCCCTAAAATTTAATAAATTTCACTCTTTTAAATAAATCCTTGCTGTTAATTTAAAAAAAAAATAGTAATTATAATAAACTATGCTCACTTAACATAATATAAAAACTAATAACAGTACATGTATATTTATTTCATAAAGTAAAGAGTTTGTTTGTTGTTGTTTTTTTGCAAAAAAATAATATGCTAAAAATATTAATCACACTTCAGGAAACAGTTAAAAACATTTTAATTCATTCATGCAATTTTCAAGAGAATGTCAACCACACCTATTTGACTGGATATTAAGTATATAAACTTATAAAGAATTTTAAAAGTCATTTATTACTTAAGATGTTTCTTCATGTTTTAAAAAGAAATTGTATTGGATAGTTTTCAAGGTCCATGAATATCATATTATCTAGATCAAGATGATATCTGTGCCTGATATCTGTTTGAGACCTTTAATAATCACAGTTTTCAGACACTTGTTTCTTGAGTTGGTTTAATGGGCAGCCATTGAATTTAAAATAAATCTAATTAAAGTTCACACCTCTAAATAAAAATTATTTAATTTTCATTTTTAAAATAAAATAGAAAAGTTAATCAAAACAATAGATTGCACATATAAAATAAGATTATTAATCATGTAATAACATTTTACTATTCCTATAAAAAGGAAACATGGGAATAAAATATTATTTGGTATTTTATTTTTATTGATATTAAATTGTCAATTATTGTAATTTTTTTATATAAGATGTATCTTGGTAATTTATTGTAATTAAAAGTGTATAAGTTATTCAGTATGGATACCAGTATTCCATATTGTCATGATAACATTTCAATTTGTATTTAAAATACAAGATTAGCAAATCTTTTTTTAATTATGAAATCATACTATATAAAATAAATTGTCTACATTGTAAAGATAAAAAGGAATTTATTTATCAACTATATGTAAGAATGATTAATTTTAGCATATAGTTTAAAATATTAATTTATTAGAATAGATTTTAAACTTTGTCACAATAACATTAACTTCATAACACCATTGCAATAATGGGTCTATTGTGATATGAATTAATTTATCAAAAAATTTGCATACCTTTTTAGAATTTATTAAGATTACCACCCTTGAATAATCCCCAAAACTAGAAACCATGAAGAGAAACCAAACTAGTATTGAAAATATTTGAACAGACTTTATGAAATGTAAGTATAAAAAATATTGCACTTAGAAACATAGTAAGTTAAATTACATTCATTTTAAATCATAATCCCAAATTGATCTGTGTTTTAAATTTGTAATAAAATAGAAAAATGATTACTGTAATAATACTTTAATAACAATAAACTCTGATTCAAAGTTAAAATTTATATCAATAAATTAATTGATATCTCAATTATTGTTACATTTATCTATTGTATTATCATCTAAATAAAAGTCTAAAACATTGAAAAATAAACTATTTTGTTACACATTTATTGGTATTATGCATTAAAATTACAAAAGAATTTGAGAGTAAAATATTTATTTTCTTTTACCATTTCAAATGTGTATGAATGATGTATGCATATTCATGTTTTTTGTTAAAAAAAAATATAATAAATAATATTTTTAATAACAATGATTTAAATTCAATTTTAATACACAAAACTTGTGATATTAATCATTAAAATAATAGATCAACAAGGCAAAATTAAAATTAATATTTTAAAATTAAGTTAAATCAATGGGCTAGAGTGTGCATTTTTTTAATAATTAAATAAAACATTCAGATGGATATTGTGGGTCCATCTTTTATATAAAATTAGAAAATATATTCTATTATTCTGAAATTTATTTAATCTAATATGATAAAAACATGATTATTAATTAATTTTGTTGTATAGGTTAATGTATTGAATGGTGTGTTGTTAAAAGTATTTATATTACTGGATATAGCATAAATGTTTGTTAAAATATATACTGAAACTAAATATTTCTTAATTATATGATTTGAATCTCATAATTAAAACAAGTTAAAGTTTATTGTTGACATTGCTGCTTTTCTAATGGATCACTAAGCACTGGTCTCTATTCATTATTTCTTTTTTAATAATTACATTTGAACTCCCAAGTATATGAATTATGGTTGTATTTAAAATATTACACATTTAACTTATATCCTGCCATTGCTCTTCTGTGTATTTAAATGGACCATGTGCTAAACATGTCAGATCAGAATGACTTAATGTCAATATGAGCATGATAATATATTGGAATTAAAAAGGTATTTGGGCATTCCATCATCAGAATTTCAGTGATATGGATGGTTAAAGAAATAGAGGGCAGAGTAGTTAAAACAGGCCCATTAAAATCTGAAGATTTGCTATCTTAATATAATCTGGGCACTGATTATATATGTGTTTGGAAGATGATGACCTTGACCAAATGATGAATGCTATTCATCACAAAATGCATATATTGGAGATTGTTTATCTTTTGCACATGTGTGTAGACATATGCATCAACTGTATGAGATACAATGGATAGTCAAAGGGGTGTTTGAATGTCTGTGTTCAAATTTCCTATAATTATATTAGTATTGACAACTGAATTATGAAGGTTATATTATGTGTCTGCTTTTTTAAAAAGTTCTAAAAATTATTAAACCATATTTTACATATATATTTAAATTATCAGCATCAGTCTTAAGTTTTTTATAGATTAGTAAATGTTTTATCATGCTATTAAGAATTCATTGTGGAAAGAATAAATATTTTGTACAGTTGTATTATCATCTCCAAGAAGTTTAATAAAGTATATATATATATATATATATATATATATATATATATATATATATATATATATATATATATATATATATATATATATATATATATATATATATATATATATATATATGTTCATGCATGTTGAAAGAGAAAATTAAATTATATTTCAATGCTAATATATTACTACATCTTCCAAGATATATTATTTTTACCAATAAAGAAGCATCATTATTTATTAGTTTTGACATATTTATTATAGCCCTTATAAATTATGCTTTTATTTAACAGAGTTAACTTTGTATTCCACTCAATAATCACATATGTATTATGGCTGAAGTGAGCAAAACATCATATACATACACATTAAAAAAAGTTATATAATATTCTTAGGTGTTTTCTATAAAAGTGTTTATAATACATAGATAATTTATCATGAAATTTATAATTATTTAAAATATTTGAATCCAAACTTAAATGTTTTGGTATATTTATAATATTAATCAGGCTATTAACAGAAGTAATATTAATAAGTCATTTAAAACATTATAATTAGATTTCAGTTTTAAAAATAACATCAATTGAAATCATATAGATGAAAGTTAAATCTCTAAATAACAATGAATATAATAAATATTTGTAAATAAGCATTTATTTTATATAGCGTATGTTTACAATGTATACATTCAAATAACAGCCTTTTAAGCTAATTGTGCATACGCTTTGCTAATTGTGCATACGCTTTGCGAGTGTTAATAATAAATGAATACTTTCTCACCAATACAAGATATAGTATTTATCCAGGAATAAAAGGAATCCTATTATTCCTATGACTCAAATGCTTATACGTGAGCAAATTTAAATCCTCTTATTCCTATGACTCAAATGCTTATATATGAGCAAATTAGAAGTACTAGCAAGTAAAGCGTGAGGATGAAACCGTCACTTTAAATTACTATATACGATGTCTGAATGAATGAGGTAGGTGAAATTGTCTAGAATTTACTAAATGTCATTCCAACTGAAACTTAATCATATGTAAATAAGCATTTATTTTATATAGCATATGTTTTCAATTGTATACATTCAATTATCAGCCTTTTAAGCTAATTGCGCATGCGCTTTGCGAGTGTTAATAATAAATGAATACTTTCTCACCAATACAAGATATAGTATTCATGCAAGAATAAAAGGAATCCTCTTATTTCTAGGACTCAAATGCTTATGTATGAACAAATCTGAAGTACTGGCAAATAAAGTGTGAGGATGGAACCATCACTGAGGATGGAACCGTCACTTTAAATTACTATATATGATTCGGACATCGTATATAATAATTTAAAGTGACAGTTCCATCCTCACACTTTACTTGCCAGTACTTCAGATTTGCTCATATATAAGCATTTGAGTTGTAGGAATAAGAGAATTCTTTTTATTCCTGCATAAATACTATATCTTGTATTGGTGAGAAAGTATTCATTTATTATTAACACTCACAAAGCATATGCACAATTAGCTTAAAAGGCTGATATTTGAATGTACACCATTGTAAACATACACTATATAAAATAAATGCTTATTTACATATGATTAAGTTTCAGTTGGAATGATGTTTAGTAAATTCTAGACAATTTCACCCATGTCATTCATTCAGACATCATATATAGTAATTTAAAGTGACAGTTCTATCCTCATGCTTTACTTGCCAGTACTTCAGATTTGCTCATATATAAGCATTTGAGTCGTAGGAATAAGAGGATTCCTTTTATTTCTGCATACATACTATATCTTGTATTGGTGAGAAAGTATTCATTTATTATTAACACTTGCAAAACGTATGCACAATTAGCTTAAAAGGCTGATATTTAAATATCATTGTAAAATTTTATTAGAAAATAACATTTGAGACACAAAATTTAAATTCAATTATTATTATAAAATTCAAGTTTTATTATTTTACTTAGTTATTTCTTGTTACCATTTGATTAATTGTTTTAATTTTTTTTTTTAAATGTCTTCGGTTTTATTGAGTATATAAGTATGGAAAAAGACTATAAATTAAATAACATGCTTAGAAAAGTAAATACCAAATTTAAGAAACTATACTATTAAGCATCAATTTTTTTATCACCAAGATAACCATATTATTAAACTTTATTTATTTAATGTTTTATTCATATTTATAGATTAGTAATATATGATTGTATTCAAGTATAGGGTATATTAATATGTGGTAAACAATTTATACAGACTAATTTTTTAACTGTTTCATTAAACCTAATTTCATACTTTATATGGATGATCAACATGATTTAATTTAATTTATGTTGTTTAAATCTTGAAGTGAACTTGGAAATGGCTATTTATTTCAGTACATTTAAAATTGCAATCAGTGATAAGAAACAATGTTTTAGTAATCGTATATTAAAATTTTTATTACTTTCAATAATATTTTCTGGTAAATAATCTGATACTATCATGTACACATATAAGCACACACCAAAAATGTCAGGGCACCATGCCTATATAAATACTAATGGCTAAAATATTTATATATAACAATATTTTTATTAATGTTTTTATCTTCTCTAAAATAATCAACTATTAGCCTCTAAATAAATGTGTTTATTAATATGACATATTTAAAATAAATCATTTTGAATATTTTCAAAATTGTGATAGGTCTTAAAGTGCTTAATGATGTTTCACATAAGCGATGATAGTAACGATATGAAAAATTAAAATTTCTGGATTGATTCACAGATTAATAAAGTTTTAAAAAATGAAATTTCAGATCAGTATTGAATATTATTACTATGCTAAAACTGTCACTTTTTTTGCTCACATGTCACCTGACTTTACAAAAGAAATAAATATGATAACTTCACCAAAATTATATTTTCTTGAAATGGTTACTATAGAAAATTTCCAATAAGGGATATTAATAAAAGTGCATTATCAATTACATATAAAAAAGAGAACAAATTATTATTAATTCTTAATTGGATTCCCAATGTTCATTGCTAAAAAAAAATCAAAAAAATCATCTGTGATGAAGATTAAAATGCATCCTCTGGTAATCACTGACTACTCATTTTTATTAAAAAATGTATTGTAGAAGAGATCTGGATTTGATATAGCATATATTGTGTAATTTAGAGATTTAAATGATTGGATATTATGTGTCTAGCCAGAGACTACAACTGCCTACAATTAATAAAAAACAGAAGATACTAAAATATATAACTCTTAACCTAGTGCCAGATTTGTATAACTTTTCAAACATGTTTTCTTGGTTTTAAATCATGAAGGTGTTTTACATTTTTAGGATTTTTGATTAAATAATAAAATGGAATTAAAAGTGAATCAATTGTAATATTTCCAATTTTACATCACAAACCCTATTTATAAAGTGAAATGTCAAAATCCACTCTTGTTGCAAGAATAGAAATAACTACTATCTGGTAATCACTAATTGTTTAACCTTACTACACATGTCTTTTGTTTTTATAGAAACTTTTTTAAATGATTTTGATTTTACATGATTTTAAAAAATAATAATTCTCTTTTTATATGAGTCGTTTTGAAATAACATGATCAATCAGCAAACTACAAAAAACAATTTATATGTGTTTTTGTCATCTCATTTGATAAAAAAATGTTTTTAACTCTTTATTTCACATTATTTTTTAAAAGATTTTCTTTTTGGCAATATTTCTGCAAATGGAAAAATTTACCTGTCTGCATTTTAATGTTTTTGATGTTCTGAAAAAGGAAGAACATATTCTGTCCAACTTTTATGTTCATTAATTTTTTTAGTTTTTTTTTTGTTCTGCAAATGAAATTTATGTTTCTATAATTTATTTTTATCGATGTGCAATGTTTATAAAATAATATTTGATAGCATATGCAAGCAATACGATTTTAACAAGATTATTCATGTGGATTTACCTTGTTATTTTCATTGATGTCTTCAGACTTGGAAACAATCTTTTAATTTTCCATATATATTGTATATTTCTTTGTATAATTTTTATACACATAATTTTGGGAAATCAATATATTATCTAAAAACAGAATTAAGTGTGTGTGCATATATATATTTATGTATAGTTGTTTGTTAATCATATATATGTATATGACTAACATCCATTTATAAGCATGTATAGTCATTCTAATTCTAGAAGTATAAAAAGTTAAAAAGAACAAAAATTAAAGATAAAATTTGTGATAATTTAACAAACATAATTTTTGAAAAATAAATACAATCTCATAAATTATTTGCTTGTGCTTTAGTCTGTTTATGTGATAATTTGTGATGCTTTTATTTTTATTTTGTATATTTTGTAAAGAAGTTATTTTTCTGAATATCATTTTTTTTTCTTATTGTAGATCTTCATTGTATTTTTTTTCTCTTTCAAAAAAAAAAAACAATCAACATTTAATCCAGTTGTTTTAGAATAAAATATAAATCTCTGTAAAAACTGTCCAAATTAAATATAAGTGATTATATCCTCATTCCTATATACTTTATTCAATGCAATACAGTGCATAAGAAATGTAAAGTCATTGCTTGTATTTAGTAAAATAACTGATGCATATAAATTAAAAAAGAAAGGAGATTGCAAATATTACTATATACAAGGTTAGAAGTATATATTCTTATCCTTCTCCTTTACTTTGCATTTCTTCATATATATATATATATATATATATATATATATATATATATGAAGAAATGCAAATATATATATATATATATATATATACATATATATATATATTGCATATAATAACTTATTTCATATACACTTTAATGCAAAAAAAAAAAAAGTCTTTATTTTCTTGACAGTTTTGACTGTCCAGCAGTCTTCATCAGAGCTTTTATTAGTTCTATTCTTTATTAATAATTATATTTTTATTCTCTTCAATAATTCCCTACTCATTTTAATGTATCTTTCTGAACCTTCCTCTACAAAGCTCTTATGAAGACTGATGGACAGTAGAAACTGTCAGGAAAATAAAAAAGTTTTTTTATTATTATTTTTTATATTAAAGTGTATATGAAAAAAGTTATTATTAGCAATACATATATGTCCAAGGTTACTATGAAGTATGTTTTTAGGAAAAATTTTGCTATTTATTTGATTTTCATGCTCAGTCAAATGAAGATATAAATACACAATATTCTATTCATACCTTGCATATTTACCAACTGAATAACATGACATTTTGAAGATTTGATATTGCTATCATATTTCCAAAACATTATAAATCATTGTTAAATGTAGTTTCCAGTGAATGTACATTATGCTCATTAATAAATTCATGTTTAACTTTTATCAATAAAATGCCAATTAACAGCTCTGAAAATAGTTAATTTAAGTTATTAAATCATTATAATAAAATATTTTACAATTTGTAGCAGCAGTACATCAAAACTTTGTGATTTCTTTCAATATTCAAATCTGCTTTCCATCTAAAAAATTGTCAATGTAGTTAAACTAATACCCTTTTAATACTCACAACCATCCAAGTGGAAAGTTGCCAATAACTTTTCTTCTAGCATTGATTAATAAAGTATTTGAGATTTTTAAACACTAATACTAAATCAAAGTTCTTATTGAATGCATAAAAATATTCAATAGATCATTTACTCTTCTTATGGAAATCAACATAGTTAAATTGACACATCCCTGATAGTGCTAACCATTAAAATTGTCAATATTTTTTCTTTGTCATTGACTAATAAAGACTTTGAGTTTTATATACAGCTATTAAATCATTTGATATGGTTAAAAAATCAGCATCACTGTCTATGAAATAAATATATTAGCATCCATATTCCAAAATAACTAACCTCAAAATGATACCTTGTATGGTGATTTAATATTTGGATATTTATTTCAGTTTAGCATTAGTCCTGGAATTATTTTCATATTTATAAATTATTTACTTACATCTTCCATACAATTTGTAATATACAAACCATTTAAAAATAGATAGTCTAAATATAATACACAACATGTATTGGTATGGTAAAACTAAATTATCAGTATTATAATAGTAAGGGTTTTGTCCAGTTAATATTTGTTATAGTATAGTTTTATCAATAGGTAAAGTATTTATTCCTAACTTTTTGGTAACATCAATAGAATTACATAATCTTCTCATTCTGTACAAAGTAAACTGATCTAAATATAAGGCTTTAATAATTATTATTTCTATTTTTTTATAATATTTTGTTTTTCTGATTAATTATTTCAATTTAATTTTAGTTACACAATTTAATAAACATAAGTTTTCATGTAAAATATTATACAATAATGTTAAATTTTTTTAATGTCTTTGTTTCACAAATGAAAAATAGTAATTATTCTGATCAGAATTTATATAATTAATGACATTTTTATATAATTTCTTTAATCATATTCAACATTATTACATTACTTTTATTTTCACTTTCTGATCCAAAATCTGTCACAAGAAATACTAGTTTTAAATAACAGTTTCTCAATATTTATCCCATAGTTTTATAATTTTTTTTATTTCTTTATTGGTCTATTATTACTGTTACAACTTTTCTAAGATCTTTGTGAGATTCTTCATTTATATCACAAATTGTAGAATTTTTTGTATATGTCATAACATAAAATTTCTGAACATTTTATTTTCATGTTATTTATAATACACTAATTATGAAAACTATTTGAGACAACTTGTAATTTAATCATATTGAATGGATCACTTATTATCTTAATTTTTTTGTTATCAGCAGCATATGATAATATTTTTGAATGATTTATAGCTTTGTTTATATTCACTGTAAAAATATTAAATAACAGCAGAACCAAATATCCCCCTTGAGATATTTTTTTTTTAATGCATATCAATATAGTAGATTCCCTATTGAGATAGACATAAATCTAACAATCTTTTAAATAAGAAACTATTCAATTTATTGATTTTATATTCAATTATATCAGTTTTGTTATTAATAACTTATGAAAGACAAAATCAAATGCAGATGACAAACCAGATGTATGGCATCCATTCTTTTCCCAAGATTCAAATCATATGCTATATGATCTTCAGTTTGATTGTTTGGTACAAAACTATCCTCAGTTTTTGATATAATTTTATTAATATCACTTTTTATTTTTGAATAAAACAATTATGAAAAAATAAAATAAAAACACTTGTAAAATTGACACAGCTCTAAAAATTTTAAGACCGCCTTTTGCATCTTTTCTATAGATAGGTACAATTCTAGTTACTTTTAAATCCCCAGAACAATTTTTTTTATCTAATACTTTTGTAATAAATTAGCTATTAATTCACATCATTCCTTCAGAATAAATGTTCGAGTTTCATATAAGTTAAAGTTAGTTTTACTTTTGTTTTTTATTACTCTTTCAATATCTTGTTGATTTATGCTTTGTATTGAAAAAAATACATTTTTGATGAATTATTAGAATCTGTTTTGTTACACTCATTAGCTGAATAAGTTATTTTTATCTTACTATAGTAATATTTTTTGAAAGTTGAAAGAATTCATTTAAAGTTATAATATTTTAATTAGATGTTAAAGTTATGTTTTTCTGTATTACATTAATATGTCTATTAAAATCCAAAAATGCTTGAGATTTAAAATCATTTCCAAATTGTTAATATAAGTTTAATATATTTTACTTTTTTTATTACTTTTACAATGCTTCATATAATTACAACCCACTAATAAAGAATGTAAATGATATTAATATTATATGGATTACCAATGCAATAAGAAAGATGAAGTCATAACATTTATAAGCTTGTACTTTTGTTATTTTTATAACTTTCAGTATACTCATTACATTATTATAATATAATGTTTTTTTGTTTTAATATTTTTTTTAATGTTGTTCTTTCTGGTAATAATAATTTTATGTTCAGCAGTAACCAAATAAAAAATCTATAATTTGTTTAAATACTATTTCATATAATATTATAAATGATCA
The DNA here is from genome assembly GCA_028023455.1 of Epiperipatus broadwayi. Lineage (NCBI taxonomy): Eukaryota > Metazoa > Onychophora > Udeonychophora > Euonychophora > Peripatidae > Epiperipatus > Epiperipatus broadwayi. The sequence goes on from JAQFVV010000828.1 coordinate 21,352, forward strand.
TCAGACATATTTTAGTAGCAATATCTATATCATTAATATTGCTTAAACAATTACAATCATGATTTTTAAAATTTAAATATATTTAATCATAATTATTTTTTCTAAAAGCTTTTTACAGTCTGCATTTTTCATTTTTTTTGTATGTTAAATCTATTAATATTTATAGTATTGGATGATACTTATCTATAAATAATATTACTTCTGATGATAATTAACATACTATTTTATATGTATTTATTATGCAGAGTGAAATTCAATATATTATTTATACTATTTTTAAATGTATTACTTTGTTTTAAATTGAGAATTTATAATAATTTAAATAAGCTGCATGTTTTAATATTATTTTCTGAGTATTAGACCATAGCAATTAACATCACCAGCAATAAAAATGTTGTGATGATAATGATAATAAAAATAATAATAACAATAATATTAAATAGAAAGGATTTTATATTTTTAATATACTGATTCTATAATAACTCAACACTGGCATGTTGAGTTCAGAGGAGACTCACACACCAAACATCAGATAGAGAGTTAATAATGATAAGAGTGGATGTCTTATCTTTTACTTAAATTCTGATTTATATAGGCCAAAATGATGCATCTTGGTCTGAGAGAGTCGAGATGTTACTCTTCTCACTTTTACTCCATTACTTTCTTACATATATTAACATTTATGAAATCTTTTGATTTACTCCATGTTAATTTAACACATTAAAAGAAATTATGTAATGTTTAAATGTATTTATTAAGCATACAGATCATTTCCCTTTAATTTCATATGATCTGAATGCTTAATAAATAAATTTGAATGTTAAATAATAATAATAATAATAATAATAATAATAATAATAATAATAATAATAATAATAATAATAATAATAATAATAATAATAATAATAATAATAATAATAATAATAATAATAATAATAATAATAATAATAATAATAATAATAATAATAATAATAATAATAATAATAATAATAATAATAATAATAATAATAATAATAATAATAATAATAATAATAGAAGTCTCGCAGCAAATGATGATTTTAACGGATCGTTGTTTACAGAGATCTTAGGAGTTTAACCAAAGAAAACACTAAAACCAACACAACTTTGACTTGCAGTTATATATATATATGAACAGTAAGTATTGGACAATCCAAATTAATTTGTATTTTAACTAAATAGATATTTTTATGAATTGTTTTGTTAAAAATAATATTCGTTGCTCAACGTAAAAAGCATTACAATGGCGACACCCCGGTCATGTGACCAGCAGAACGGCGCCAATATGCTATCCAAGCCTATGCAAATTACAGGTGAAGCAAAAACATATGCCAACGTAGCTAAAAATAATTTACAGGAAAATATTTTCTCTTTGGAAAAAAATAATTTACAACAAAAAGAACACAATCAAGTTCCAATTTTAGAAAAAAATAAAGTTTTCCATCGCTTCCGAAAAATAAATACTAATGATATTTTGCAGCTAGATATACAAACGCAAGAAAATCAATGCCCCCCTACCGCCCAGTGGAATAATGAGGATTTGAAAATAATATGTGAACAGTTTAATAATACGATCCCACATGGCCTTCATACGTCTTTCAAAAGATTTTTTTCTCCTCGTTCAATAATATTATCAGCTACAGATGCAAATTTATCGCTATATAAATTTCCTAGAAATTTACTTTATGAAGCAATAACACTACACGGACTTTGGGATAGCATACTAAGGATTGCTGACCATCCTAACTCACGGTATTTAATCCTCGAATTTTACCAAGAAAGCCAAAAAACCCGGTTTCAAACCATCATTAAAACTTTAGGCAACTATGCACTCATTGCAGTAGATCCAGATCAACATAACCAGATTACTGGCATAATCAAGAATGCATACCTTGGATATGACATCAAAATCTTTCAGAAAATGATGCAGCCATTTGGAAAAGTCACAGCATTCAACCCAATTTATCTGAAAGATACGCCAGTGCTTGTATACAGCAATAGCTTTGACTTCAAGCTGAGATTGCATCCAGAAATAGATCCAAACAATATTCCTACACAATTTGCAGATCAGGAAGCCATGCTGAGCCTCTTCATAAGAGGGCTTAAACCCATATGCTACACCTGCGGGAAGCGAGGCCACTTGGCAATGCAATGTGACACCAAAAAGAATCCACAATCGCAAAAAACAAATGGAGTGGCCATCCAAACACATACTGAAGACAGCAACCATATATATAATGATAGCATAAATCCAAATATGTACAACAATATGCAAACAACTTCTCCACCTGAAGAAACACTCTCACTCCCTCTCATTAATCAAAATTCCAATGAGGAAAATAAAAACACAGATGAACTAAACAGCGACCATCTGAAAAAACAATGTGATAACAGAAAGAGTCTACAATCACAGCAAACAAATAATCAGCTCAACCACACACAAACGGAAGATATCAGCCACACTAACATAGTCAAGATAAATTCAGATATGAATAACCAGATGCAAACAACTTCTTCATCTAAAGAAGATCAAACTACAAAAAACCAAGACAACAGTATAAATGAACCAAACAGAATGCAGCACTTAAATCCAAATGTCACACAAGCAATTCAAAATAACACAAGCAACTGTCAAAACATACAATGCACGAATGATTCAAATATTAATCCAACTGAAATATCACAAAGCAATTACAGTGAAACACAAAGTACCAATAGAACAAACATCACACACACAATAAAAAATAACACATCAACATATATCATGGAAGCAATCATGCCATGCCTTCCACAAGTTGAAGTACATACAATAGAAAAAAAAAGGCCAGGTCGCCCAAAAAGAAGCAAAAACAATAAAAAACCAAAAACAGAAGAGGACAACAACTCACAAACAGAAGAGTACAACACCGCATCATCATTAACCAGAATTCAAACGGATGACTGGTCACCAATGGACATCACTTCTATCTAACCAACCAATTAAAACTCCAACAATGTACAGCTCATACAATGAAAACCAGTCACTAACATATTTTGAAATGTGAACAATCCCAAAATACAACCATAATGAAAGTCAAAATAACAGCTTTTAATGTGCGGGGTTTGAACTCGGCAAACAAACTGCATCAACTTAGAGAATGGACCAAAATCACACAGACACATATATTGGGACTTCTGGAAACAAAAATATGAAGACTTCTTTGCATGTTCCAGGGACACGTCATCACCTGCGGGTGGAACTGGCCTACTAATAACCCCAGCTTGCCCATTCACATCATTCAGAATCATATATATCGATGCAAACTTGTTGATAGCTACATTTCATCACCATGCAAACACTCTCAACATAGTTTTCACCTACATCCCACCTGGAAACGTCATCATATCAAACATAATACTCACCATCAATTCACTGCTAGCATCAACTCCTTACCCAACTATCATCATGGGAGATTTTAACATGAAGTACACAGATTTCATCTCAAAATGGCTGCATCAAATTGCAATACCACTCATGAGTGCTGAAGGTTTTTTACCACCAAACACAGTAACATTCCATAATAACCGACACACATCTTTAATTGACCTTTGCTTCTATTCACCAATGCTGCATCATTACTTCAGCCTCAAGCTCAATCCATCCCCATTCTCAGATCACTCTGCTCAAACTGCAACACTTGATCTAACTGAAATTCAGCCAACTACACTACCACTTGGGAAAACAATGAGAATTCTAATACCAGCATCCACTCCAGAATCCCTTTTTTCTGAAACATATATTATGCTCCATAAACTTGCAGGACTACAACTAAGTGCTGTGCAGAGATATCAGGCATACATAAATATACTTTCATTCAATATTGACCATGTCACCAAAAAAAAACCTCCACCCTCCAGGCTATTAGCTCTGGCAGATGAACTTCTCAAGAGGATAACAATGTCTAAACCTACTCAAAATACATATCAGCATATATATAAGCTCACCCAGGCATATAACAGCACATGTGCAGCACTTAAAGACTATTTAGCGATAAAAAAAAGCAAAATCTGCCTCAGTCAACAACATACATGGACTAGAGGCTACATCAGATGGGCCATGGGTTTTCCCTCCACCATTAGAGTACCTATGGCACTTCAAATTGGAACAACTATAAATGCAGCACATAACATGATTGAACCTATTTATAAGCATTTCAAACAGAATCTTCAGACACATCAACTCTTCAACCCACCCCCCGATTATTTTGGATCACCTGAAACAAATACACCATTTACCATTAATGAATTTGCTTTGAAGCTTGCCACTCTGCCCAATGCCTGTCATCCAGGCACTCATGGCATACCAAAATTTGTGTACGAACACCTTATCCATACAACTAATCAAGTATTATGTAATCTTGCAAACTATCTCTCACAAAAAATATACAACATTGAAAATCTTTATCCAATTGCAATAGTACCATTTAATAAGAAACCAGCTCCAATAACCACCCTTAATAATATTAGGCCTATCTCCATGTGCCCAATAGCCATCAAGATCATTGAGAAAGTCATTAAAGACAGGATTGAATCATATCTGCTCCCATTGATTTCACCATATCAGTTTGCAAGAAAGCAATCATCTACAGGACAGGCAGCACTTCTTTTCAAAGCTGTATTGGAGATCGGTGCGATACAGCCCAGTTGCAGTTCAAATAGACATTGAATCAGCTTTTGATTCTGTGGCAATCGAGATATTAATTAAAATGTTGGCTGCCACTGCAATACCTCACACTATTTTATATGTTATAACCAACTTGTTGTTAAATCGGGATATACATATTACACTCAGTGGCAAAAATTCTGAATCTTTTACTCCAACACAATCAATCTCACAAGGATCCCCCCTGAGTGCTTTACTTTTCACCTTTTACATCAACCCTCTATTAATAAAAATCCAGCAAACATTCATTGGCATCCAAATACCAAACACATCTCAGCAGGTAACATGTATCGCTTATATGGATGATATAACTGTCTTCCTCCCATCTAAAAAACACCTACCAGCCTTGCATACAATACTACAAGAATTTGCAGCTACACACAAACTCAGGGTCAATCTAAATAAGACGGCAGTTTGGTCTCTTTATAATGCAAAGCAGTACACGGGCATGTATGGGGGAAAACCATCTGCTTTCTTGGGATTCTCCTTTTATATGAGTGCAAGTGCAATGAGGGTCAAGATCCAGAACAAACTCAAAGAAGAAACAGAGCGAATTACTACTTCTCTCTCAAAGGCATATCTTTCAATATACTCCAAGATCCAGCTATTTAACCAGCTAGCCATAACAAAAATCACCTATTACTCACCCATTATCACATTTTCTAAAGGTTTTATTAACAAAATCTCTTCTCTCTGTAATAAGCTCTTGTGGCAGAGGAAGACTGTGTCAATATCTGCAAAACAACTTACCAGACCACCTATTCACAATGGACTAGGACTTCATAGTATTTATATTTTCCATCTACAGAAGGCCACAAACTTAATAACATCCACAGTCAAACACTTTCCAATGCTTGAATGCCTACTTCAAATAACACCAACAGATAGACCACCCCCTGCTTATGACCAACTAGCATCAATGATCAATCATATAAAAACCACAGCTCCACAGATATCTCTTCAGACAATATACAAGCATTCATACTGGCAAATTTATTCATTAATCCATCCAAATCCAACCCATGACACCAATCTGACAATGCTGAAAATCAATAATCTACAATTACTCCATAAGTTTAAAAAATGGTCACTGGAGCCAAAGTATTTTGATTTTTTGCTGAGACTAAACCTACAAGCACTGCCCACAACATTTTTTCTGAGATATCGGAGACTATACACTAACACTGATGATCCTTTTTGTCCCCTGTGTCACAGGGCTGAAGAAACACAGGAACATCTATTCTATCTTTGTCCGGCACTAGACAGAATTCGAGTTATTATGATAGGAGCATATAGACAATCTAACACAACCCTTCAAACAATCATTAATTCATATTGCAAAGGCTCTATTCCATCAGTCCGTGCAGCCACTTTTATGCTTTATGCATACTGGTGCACTAGATGCACATTCACTCTAGGTAACAACACAAGGTGACATCCATCAACTTTCAATATCAAACTGGCAAAACTACGAGCCAGAGACAATAAAATTGCACATCCAGACATCTATGCAGCAACCTGGTCACTGATAACACAACAATCAAACCTCTAAGATGGCTCCCAATAACCAAAATCTATGCCCTCAACCAATATATATATATATATATATATATATATATATATATATATATAAAAATGTGGCAATTATCTACAAATAAAAAAACAGAATGTTGTCTTTGATTGCATAATATTAATATAAAGGACAGTAACAACAAAATCAGACCTCAAATACTGGAAAGCAAACTAAACCCAGCATGGCAATATACATCAAAGTTGAAGTTTTGCAAATTGAACAATGATAACCCAAGACTTTGGAGAACTATGATTACAGCAAGCAGCACTCATAAATGTAACGTATACATATGTATTTTCACCCCCCCTAACAATGTTTAAATATCTTTCCCTCCTAAGTTAAGTTCCTTTTTTGTACATCACAGATACCAACTTAAACTTGGTTTACTCACTAGCAATGTATATGTATACGAAGTGTCTTATAGCAAATGTAACTCTATGGTTATCAATAAAGTTCTTTTCTTTGAAACATAATAATAATAATAATAATAATAATAATAATAATAATAATAATAATAATAATAATAATAATAATAATAATAATAATAATAATAATAATAATAATAATAATAATAATAATAATAATAATAATAATAATAATAATAATAATAATAATAATAATAATAATAATAATAATAATAATAATAATAATAATAATAATAATTCAGTTCATTTACTTCATGTACAAGTCAACAGCATTATAGAATTGCACCTAAATTAATTAAATAGTATATCAAAGATTATAAAAAGAAAACATTACAAATATGAGATCAGTAAAAAATATGACACAAATAACTTGACTGTAATAAAGTAAAAATCATATTTTTCAAAAAGAACCGTGCTGTAATTTTTATCATTTAAACTGAAATATTTATTATTATAAAAATCTTTATTAAAAGAATGTAATAATGAAACAATGGAAAACGTTTACGAGTATCTGAGTAACAGGTTTTTGGATCAAAATGTCCTTGTTTTATATTTTACCGCATTAAATGAAATATTTATCACATTTTAACAAATTACACTTTTAGTTAAAATATAGTATAAAAAGTTTAGTTTTTTCATTGATTAGAAAAAAAAATATGCTCTTTTAGTTAAACTGACATTTTTGTAATTTTTTTCTTCCAATGATTTAATTTAAATAAGATCCCTTTTTTGATGCCGATTTCAAACAACAGATCCATATTCAATAATAGGGAAGAGCGCTGAACAATTTATATTTTATTTGATTATTAAACAATCTGCCATATTTAAATATCATTCCCATAATTTTAAGGGATCTGTTGATTATAGATTCATGCAAATCATTCTTAATGACATTATTGTTTCATTAGTTTCTTTGTCAGATACATGGAAAAATCCATTATTTATAAATAGAATAACTATATCGTTTTGAAAAGTGTTACATTTAATTCAATGAGTTACAATATAATAAGAGAGACATAGATGTACAGACTTGTTACTATTTAAGACTACTGAATATTTGTTTATATTAATCAACATTTTATTTTCACTACATAAAGCTATAACATTATCAATATTATTTCATAGAAAAATTCGATCTTTTAATGTACTTATCCATTTGAAAATTGTTTAGTCATTAGTATAGCATGATAAATGCGAGAACTTTAGATAATCATTAAGATTATGCATCTATATTTTGAATAATAAAGGAGTCATGATACTATCTTAAGGTACATTCAAATTACAATTGTATAAAGTGGAAGATTGATTATTGAATATAAGAAAGTCCTTTCTCCATTTAGTAAATGAACTAAACTATTTAAAAAGCTGTACAGAGAAACCTAACCTGTAAACTTTTTATAGAAGAATGCCATAATTTACTCTGTCAAATATCTTATTGAGATCAAAATAAATTAGATCTAATCTCTGTTTATCTTCTGCAGCATGAGCAATATGATCAAATATAGTGATGAGATCAATTTCAATTGACGTCCATGACAAATAACCATGTTGAATAAAAGTTAATAATGAAAATAATAATAACAACAACATAATTTATTAAATTCATTCTGATTTGTAGTGACAAATGCTAATTTTAAAACATTTAAAATGTGAGTTCAGCAATTTTATATTTTATAATTGAGATTTTTTAATCTTATATCCTAGCTCTTCACTGATGAGAGCCATAGCTCGAAACTGGTCTGGGGATGGGGACCATCATAGATAAAGGTTTCATGTATTTTCTCTTGTAGCATTTATCATAAAAAATTAAGCTTGTTTAGAGCTAGTAGCAGGCTCTTCATATATTACATATTGGTAATACAAGCTATATAGGTCATGTGATATATGACTGAATATTACTAATCTGTAATAAGAAACTTTAAATAATCTATTCTTATATGTATATATATTTTATTAAAAATAGTAATACTTTTTATTTTGTTATTTACATATATGTATAATTCATTAATTACAAACTCAGATATAGATATATTACAAAGCGATGACTGTATTTTTTTTAAATAATATACATAAATTTATAAATAAATATTACAAAATACAGTACTTAAAAGTTTATAAAAAATATATCTATAAACATCACTTAGGAGCACTTTCAACAATCCTTGTAATTTCTGTCAACTAATACTTAGAAAAAATCAACTTCTCCATAATTTGATGATGTCAACTTTTCCATAAGTCCATGATCTTAATGTTTTCTGCCTGCCTATTGATTAAATTGTGCTCATATTTATATATTAACATTGCTTCTTTAATTTTTCTTTTATTATTATTTTTTTCAGTTTTCAATATTTTTTATTACTATAATTAAAATCAAAACCATATATACATGATTTATTAGGGTCATAAAAGAGAGAAGCTGATAAATTATTATTATATTTATAATTTTGTTTTGTATTTTGAACCCTTTTTAATAATAACAAGTGCTCTTTTGTTCTTTTTTCCAATGTGCACCTCAACTCACCTATATATACATTGCCACACCTACATGTCCATTTGTAAATGATACAATTTTTATTTGTTAATAAGATTTTATCTTTTGAATTATTTATTAATTTATTAAATGTAGGTGGTGCTTAAAATGCAATATTGCATAAAATGCAATATCACATATACCTTTATAAATTTTTTTAATGAAACTTGCCTGTTGATTCAAAATATATGGTACTGATACCTACATTTTTTAATCAGAAAAATTAACATTATTATTAATACTATTTTTATATTTAAAATTAAATTTTTAATAGTATAATAAACATAATCATAACTATATCCAATGTTTTACAATTCATTATAATAAATTTCAATATTTTTGTTTTTATCTGATGAATATTTACAAAGATTATCATTTTTAAATAAAAGTGACTTTAAACCTGCCATTTTATGTGACATTTGTACTTTTGATTTATATGGTATATATCCTCTTTTTGCTATTCATTTAATATTCATATAGTAATCCAGTTTATCTTTGTTTCTAGTTATCTTGAAATCTAAAAATTGAACATTCATTGAATTTTCATCTGTTTTAATGCATTTTACACCCTTTATATTATTTAATTCATTAATAGCATTTGGCTTTCCACAAACAAAAACATCATTAACATATCGATTGTATAAAGTAATATATTTTTGATAATCCTTTTTCAAAACATTTTCTTCATATATAGATATCACAAAATTATATATTTGGACAACTGTATGAAGACCCATTGACCAGCCATTACTCATTTATAAAATTTGTGATTAAAAATCACATAAATATTTTTATCAGTAAAGTTTAATGTTTCAACAAAAAAAATTAATATTTTAACATTAATATTTTTAACTTTAATGCATTATTAATTATTTCAATAGAAGTCATTCTATCAATTGATAAATTTCATTGACATTTCCCCTAACATTTTCTCAAATAATCTACATGTTTCATAATAAAATGCACCCCTGAAATCAATCATTATCTGCAATGGTTCTTTTTCTTTATGCAATTTTATGTTTGAAAATATTTTAGGACATATTGCAGCTGAGAGATAAATCCTGGAATAAGTACAATTATTAATTACACTATTTTTGGCTTTTTTAAAAATGTTATTAACAACTTAAACATGTAACTTTTCAATATTTATTTTATTCACCTTTATAAAATTAAGAATATTTTTTGAGTAATAACTTTATTTTCGTAATCAGATTTTAGTAACAAACACATTCTTAAAGCTTTATCTTCTTTTATGCACACAATATCATTATCAAATGCAATTTTTTTGAATTTAGAAATTTGTACATTCCAATTACTATTTATTGTATATTTGAAATTATTTTCTTTTACTTTTTTAACTAAATCATTGCCAACCTTTGAATCACATTTAATTACACCCAAAAAACTTTCAAAATACAGATTTTAACTCTAGATGATTATCTTTCCATTGGCCACCAACATTATGGGAAAGTTGACATCATGAAATTATGGGAAAGTTGACCTTTTAAAAGTATTAGTTGAAAAAATCTACAAGGGTAGTTGAAAGTGCTCATAAGTGATGTTTATAGATATATTTTTTATAAACTTTTAAGTACTGTAGTTTCTAATATTTATTTATAAATTTACACACATACACACACACACACACACATATATATATATATATATATATTAAAATTATATAAATTTACACACACACATATATATATATATATAAATAATTAAAATTACCCCAAATCCAAAATTCAAGCAGACAAGCATAAAAATAATACTAAAACACTAACAAAAGTTTCACTGCTACAAGCAGACTTTTCAAGTGTAAAGAACTACAAAAACTACACAATATATATAATATTAAACATTACCCACAAATCCATTCACTTCCCATACACCCTTAATATTAAAAGAACTCTTAAATAAGTTAATTGCTTCAGAATAATAAATTTTCAATAATAAAGATTTTTTAATTCTTTTTTTGATTTCATTTCTTTCAAAGAAGACAATCTTAGCTTCTTCAAAAATCAATAGTGTGGCCTGTATCTTTTTCATGGACATACAAAGCAGAACTAGAATATCTATTTTAACTCTACTTTTATGAACCTTTATTCTTTCATTTAAACTCAAACTACTCTGACCTATGTAAACCTTCTTACTAAATAAACAAGGGATAAAATATATTACACCAGGAATAGTCTTTCTATCAAAAATTTCTTTTGTATTATTTAATAAATTATTCAATGTAACACCCCTTTTCCAAGCAATTTTCTTATCAATTTACTATTTCTACATACAATTTTATACGAAGACAATTTAAATGGCAAAGAAATAAAGTCATATTTTTCTTTAACCTTTACATCCTTACAAATATTACTATTAGATAAAATACTTTTAACAAATTTATCAGAGTAACCAACCCTCAAGTAGTCTTTATAAAATTGATATTTCTGAAACAAAGCTACCCCACTAGAATTATTTAATTTATTATTCCTATGACAATAATTCCTTAAAGCAGTTACTTATTTAGGATTTCTTTTAATATTAAGGGTGGATGGGAAGTAAATGGATTTGTGGGTAATGTTTAATATTATATATATATATTCTAACCTCTTCCCCCCCACCGTCACGATCGTCCACTCCAAAATTTTATATAGTGTTTAAAATTTTACGGGTTCTAGCTCAGTCTAACAAATAAATAAATGAAATATCCAGCATTAATTAAAATGATTACTAGCTCTAATCTTTTAAAATACAAATACGGTTATATTTTTAAAATCAATTAACAAATATTTACTATTTTCATGAGACATGGAGTGATGACACGGGGAACGAGATAGACTACATTGAGATATTATCCACATGATACTACCTCAATGGCATAAGAACACTATTCCCTTTTTTACTATATTAAATAACTAACTCATAGTATTCTTACGACTTTCTAAGCTCTTTTCACTACGATTAAAATAATAATCATGTCTTAATATTCTTTCTAATAAGAATCTAGCTCAATTAATTAAAAATGAAGAAAATAAATAAAATGACATAAATCTCAGGTTCATAAATTGTACTCTAACTGATTTAAAATTACGGTAGTAAACTATGAAAAGGAAATTTTATGTCATAATTCACTACGCAGTAACTAACAATAATAAATAATAATAATAACAACAATGGTATAATATAATCTTATTACTTCCTAAATGAAATAAATAATTACAAATAAATAATTACGTACATGGCAGTATTTAAATAATCTGACTACAGAATACGTGTGGCAACATTAGCATATATTTTAATGTAATATTGTGGCAACCAACTTATGACCAATAAATGATATAATTATGATCTTTTAATTTCATAATATTAATAAATTCTCAAAATGATTATAACACTTTTATGTTTACCTATTTGTGCAAAAACTATATGTCTGTTTCAATTATAAGTGTATGGTGAGATCATGCATCCATGTGGAGAAATAACAATGAAGACACAAAGCTTTAAAATAAATTTACAACAAAGTTTATTAATAACATAAACAAATAACAATATTTTACATTATGTACATTGGATATCCTTCCTCTCCTATTACAAAACTATTTTACCAGTTTATAAAATGAAATCAAACTTCTACTTATTTTTTCTAGTTAACTCTTATCTTTCAAATGCTTAAGAAAATACAGTATTATTATTATTGGATTTCTTATTATGGTTAGCTTGTTACAAAAATGAATTCCTTATCGGATTATCATTAACACTTTGTATCACTACTATTATTAAAATCATATTTTTAATTTTACAAATTACATTCGTAGTAAACATTCTACAAAATAATAAAATTTTAGTTTTATATTAGTAGTATGGAATCCTATAAATTCAAAGACATTCTTCTACATTTGGTATTAAGTTTTATAGTTCATTATCCGATGTTTATTAGTCCTAATATACTCATTAAAGCCTTATTTTGGATGATATAATTAAAATCATTAACATACCATGCACATGTATATGTTTATTATACATTATTGAATTATTTTCTTACTAAATATGCAATATTTATTTTCTAAATATGATTAAAAATTAAAATTTTATTATCACTTTTATAAAAAACTTTGTTTAGATTTCTCTTTAAAAATCTTATATTCATTTCCGAATTAATTTATAAACTGTATTATATGATTCTTTCTCTCTTTATGATATTTTGTACTTTCACTTTTAAAATTACACAATTCTAAACATTCCAGCAAATAAATTATTCTTACATAAATGATAACATCTTCAATTCTATTTTATTCATTATTTCTTTGAAAATATTTTTCTGACGATGCAGATTCACGAAACAAGGATGGCGAAAATAGATGCACAGGATCAAAAATATAACTAGAATATTATCCGTCATAAACCTTGACAATAATGGCACAGTGAATTTAAAACACTATAGAGGAGTGACCTTTGTCTGTCTACCAACCTCTATTATAGGAGTGATGCTAAAGCTATTTCTTCAGCTTTATATAACATCAAAAAGTTTAAAGATACGCAAAAAACACTGTCCAAAATATATGTGTTCAGTCATAGGGCATAGTTAACTATACTGAAATCACACAAACTAACTATGATCCAAATACTTTACTTTTCTTATTTCTTAACAAAACATCATCTTGGTTTCCTCTCCTCCAGTACTACCAAGTCACTATCCTATCTTATTTCTCATGATTTTTCTATACAGTACATCGACAAATTCCTATCTGCATTTCTAACAATAATAAAATTCATTTTATTTCAAAAACTATATCGCTGTTCTTTAAGAAAATCTTTTACTACTTTTCTCGTATATTTATCATATACAAACTATTTTAAAATATCTGAATACTTTATTACATGAAAGTTCAAAGAATCACACAATTGTTCTGTTATATTATATTATTAATTATACTTTAAATAACTTATTGCATCATATTTAAAATTACTCCTATCTCATAATATGTTGTAAATGTTGTATAAAATGTGTACATAGAATTTAAACTTTCACACATCATTCTTAATCAATAGACGATCTATAAAAAAAATACATTATGCATTATAAATAAATATCAAAATTACCAAACGATCTTTATCTTCTCGATCGCGTTCTGTAGGCTTCACCATCCCATTAATTCTTGTAGATATATGATTTCCATACATACTCTTTATTTTTAAAACAATATTTCTATCATTCTATTACGCTATTATATTTAATTTTTCAATATTACTAAAATTATGTTTATATGTTTTCCCTAATCTCACATAACATTTTATATTTTAAAATAAATTAGTAAAAAATATTTAAATTATATTTACGATACTTCTTCATCAAACTTTCTTGAACTGTTCATATTAAAGCTAAAAAAAATATATATATTATTTCTTCTTTAGTCACTTAATGTTCTATTTAAAGTAAAACAATTATTACTCTGTTTAATAAATATTCATAGACGACAATCCTAGGTTTTCATAATATTGTATACAATTATTAATTCATGATATTCTCTTCTAATCTTGTCTGCTAGTATTTTCCCGCGTGACTTTTCCGATGCATCTTTAGGGCACTTTTATTTAAATATTCAGTAAATGTTTCTGTTTTCCTGGATCCATTTCCATTAAGTAATTTAATTTTATATTTTTCAGATCAAGCATTTCCTTCATTGAATACTTTATAATATTTTTCTGATTCCTTTAGATAAAGTTTTTCCTTCTGTTCCTTTTGGCATATAACACAATAACTCTTTCATATTACTCTATAACTTTTTCTTTCTTTGAAATTCTGGTACTATATTTTTATAATATCTCTTTTAAAAATAAATACTCTTTCTTCAGTATACATTTCTATAATTTTCTTTATAATAAAACGCATATTAAATTTTTCCATAGAGAAGAATAAAATAACTTTAAAGTAGCCTTATAAATTGTGCGTCATAATTTTTTCTTGACGGCAAGTAACTTCTCTTTTAAATTCTCACATAGCGTCCCAATTATATTTCTTTGAGTGACAAAAATAAGTTTCTGGTTGAGCATAAATAAATCTGTATTAAGGTACTTTCCAAATATTTTTCCTTCAATAATATTTTTAGGTAATTTTTCCTTGTACTTCCATTTTACTGTAGGCTTTTGGTTAAACTTGAATAAAATTCCCTGGTAAGATAACTTTTAAAATTAGCAATCCATGTAGATACAGTCAAAATATATTATATGTTATAAAAGAACTTTTAAAACAAATATGAAATTTTAAATTTATATCACTTTTCTAGTGTTATCAGCTACAAAAATATGTTACTTTCCCTTTCACTTTCACATTACTTCTCTCCCGCTTTGTATAATTCTTATATTTTGTCTGCTAATTTACCTCTGTTGATTGGTTAATGACTTTTTTAGCGCGAACAAATTTACACATTTAGTTATATAACAGATTAGACTTTTAAAATAAAGACTTGATGACGTAATGTCTTAAAATATTATTTAGACTTGTATTTTTAAATTCAATTTTAGTTTTATAAAAATTATTTAAACTTTTAAAATAATTATTAAAACAATATTTAATACTTCAACCTTTACTTTAATGATCGATGGCAATTATATTTAGTTTCAAATTCACAAACTTTATTATTATTTTAACAAGCGTGTGTGTGAAGGTATATAATATACAGTCACGTGTTTACTAACTTTATCAAAGGATTTTTTATTTACGTCTCGGTCTAAATTACCAAAACTGATATATTTTATAATAATTTGGAAAATAATTAAAACTTGTAGAACTAAACATAACTCTCACCATCCTAAAGTTCAATTTAAAATATACTCTATTAATTTTGACTATTAAATACAATTATACATTGCATATAGCATTTATTTAATTTATTAGTTTTAAAATATTATACTCAAATTATTAATATACTTTTAACTATTTATAGCTGTATTATTTTATATGGCCAGCTTTTACAACCATAAGCAAGAATATAATTAAGCTTTATTTAACTGTTTTCTTTTAAAATAATCTATTACATTTTTATATACCAGGTATTTTCAGCTTTAAATTGTACTATAAAATTTAGTTATCCTACTATTATTTATATACCATACAAATATAACTTAAAATTTATAATTTTTTTAGTAATTGACCTTTCTACCTTATTATGACCTACAGATAAGGACAATATATATATATATATATATATATATATATATATATATATATATATATATATATATATATATATATTGTGTAGTTTTTGTAGTTCTTTACATTTGAGAAGTTTGCTTGTAGCAGTGAAACCTTTGGTAGTGTTTTAATATTATTTTTATGCTGGTCTGTTTGAATTTTGGATTTGGGGTAATTTTAATTATATATTGACTAGTTTAGCTTTATGTTTGTAATATATATATATACATCATATAACTGTGAAAACATATATATATATATATATATATATATATATATATATAATGTTTTCACAGTTATATGATGTAAATAAGTAGATTTTGGGTTAAACCGCATGTTACAATTGCTTACCTCCCAATGTTTTGAGAAAGTAGTACCCACCATTGTCAAGGTTAATTTTTCAAAAAAAATCATTATATCTCAAATAGTAATGAGATTGTGAGATAAAAAATGAGATTGGATGTGAAGTAGTTGAGCATTCATAATTGTGATGAAAGAGATAGAATAAGTTGTCTTCATAAGCGGGGAATATGTTGTATTTCGTCATCTCTATTTAAACCAATTAGACTTTTAATATTTCTATTGACTCCCTCATGGTTCTCAATTCATACTTTTCCAAATTTTTAAAATATTGTGGCATTATCATAATCATGTTTGTGACTAATTTCTAAAAAATGTGAAGTAAAAGCTCATGTATTTAGCTACTGATTAAAGATATAGAGAGAGTAAATTTTGAAGTACAAGCATAAACATTTAATTATATATAATAAACTCAGTACTTAATCTACAAATAACTGTTTAACCAATAAATAAATAAATAACTAGTCATTATTAGTACTGCTAAGGAAGACACCAAACACACCTTTTAAATTACAGACATTTTTTTCTTAAGCCAATAAAAATCACATCACCAGCACTTCTTATGCTTGTGTATAACTGTTTTAAAACAGGCAAAACTCACTCTATATATATATTGGCACACAGCAAGCCACAAGCCATAAACTAGTCTGGGGATATTGGATGAGTAGGCACTAGATGGAGATTTTATGCACAAGCCTTCTGGCATCCATTGATTACTCTAGCTTGCTGTGTGTGGCAATATGTATAGTGAGTTTGCCTGTTTTATTTTTTCCTTAACTAAGACATCTTTTAAGAGTTAGTTATAATATAACATTGGTGTCAATGAATACATACATATGGTAACATTTAAAGTATATAAATTTTTGGCTTAATACTTAATTATAGTTCAATTTTAACAACTTTTATTATAAATATATGAGTGATACATATGATAAAATAATACCACTTCATTCTTTTAACTGAAACAGAAAGCCAGATAATACAAGTTTGCAATAATTAAGGTTAATGTTATAAAAAATATTAACTGAAATGAATGCTCATAAAGCACAAAGAATTAATAGGATCAGTTGAATTGTTGAAGGCCAAGAGATAAAAGGGTTTTGCTTAATTTTGTAATATTTTTCAAGTAACAGTCAGTGTATTTTCTTTTAACAGTTCTGATTTCCTTAGAAATAACATAAATCAATCTAAATGTAAAAAATTATAGTCAGGTACTGAACTCAGATTGCTAATAAAACTGTCAATTAATGAATAATGGAATGATCTTAAAATATGAAGTTTAATTGGGAATAAATGATTAAATAAAAGAACTTCAGCCTGCTTGAATAGAATAACACATTAGTTCATCAGAAGTGTTATATTACTTAATGTATACAAATATGTTTATGGTGTAATCTTTGCTATTGTTTTCAGCTGCATATGCTAATAAAGTATCCATTTATAATCACTTACTTATTCCATTGTTCAATTCCATGTATCAATCAGTATAACGATATTATGTTTTTGTAATACCAATTTTTATTTTTTAATTAAATGCCTAGAATTATGATTATAATCTTTTTTTAAAGGCATGTGATCTCAGCTGTGAGAAAGTGATGATAATGAGAGACTTTATGGACTGGTAATCCATATTTGTTGGTTTTATGTAAGGTAATACAATTTATAATGATCATTTTAAAACTGAATTTGATAAAAAAGTTTGAACACTGGGAATACTGTTTATAAAATCACACTTTTTAAGACTTCCTGACTGACTATAATAAATATAGAAATGCTTCAAAATGTGATTTAAACATGGTCTGTCTAGAACAACCTAATATATATTACATTTCCTGTAAAATCCTTTATCTAAAATATAAACAATTGCAAATAAATAGTGCTAATGGTAATAAAGTAGTAGGTAGTGAAATGATAACTATTTTATTTTTTAAAAATATATACACAGAATATACAAACTATTTTTGATATGAGTTTTTCATGACAAGATAAAATGAAACATTTATAACTAAGAAGCTTCCAAAATATAATATTAAAATAGCTGTTCTTAATACAATCTCATTATAGACAAAGAATGTTTGATTAAACTGATAAATGGGTTCAAGTTTTTTGAGAAGAGTATATTATATATAAAATCCATATTTTTTCTATTGTCTGGCTGGTGAATGTATTAATGTTTGTCTAATATCTTGTGTCAAATTCACAAGGTATATTTTTCAATGAAAAAAAAGTGTTCTACCATTAAACCATAATAACACTGTCAATTTAACAAATGGTAATTGTGCAATGACTAATACTGCATTTGACTTGCTTTTGCTGGCATATTGGTAGCTTGCGGTATGATACACAGGACTACTGACATCAATTGAGTTAGTTTAGCTACTGTTTGTGTATTTTGGAATAAAGACTGCCAGATAGTTTTAGAAATACCCACAAATGGAGATTCATAATCCAACATTATGGTTCTCCATGCTTTCATATTTTGTCAATCTCCTAATATTGAAAATATTATACTTACTAAAAAGTATTACAAAAATGACTGGCTAAAAGTCTGGCATTTTTGTGGTATCTATTTATAAAGCTAAAAAAATTATGTTTGTTCATGAGATTCACAAAATTAAAAAAATTTTTTTATTCAGATTGTGCTCCAGTAAATATATAATTGTGCCATAAAGCTGTTAAATATAAGAGGTATATTTAAAACTTTTAATTTAAATTTAGTTTTATTAAAATGCTTTCATGGTCTGTCAATCCCCTAATATAATTCAGATGTATGATATACTCAGTAATGCTTATTAAAAAAAAAAAACATTTATTTATATTAAATATTAAAAAAATTGTTAAAGCAACCAATTAAAAAAAATATAAATATTAGATTTAATAATATGTAATTTTTATTATGAAAAATTTAATGTAAAGAAAATAATGATATCAAATTAAACACATTCAAATAACAGCCTTTGAAAAGGTCAGGTGCATCTGGTATCATTAATAAAAAAGAAACTACATCACCTTAAATTTAGTATGAGCTCTATACTTGTATCTTTTATTTTTGTAACTTTTAGATGTATTAAAAATATATTAACACTAAAACTTGGTTCACCCAATAGTATAAATATTTTATCAATGCTCGACTGTAACAGTCTAGGTTTTTCACCAGAAGAGGTCTGTGCATCTCACTATGGTTGGACGTAGGGTATTTTATTAGGATGCTGTAAATAATGTGATGAAGTACCAAACCTATAATTGTATCTACATCCAATGCACTAGCTCTAAGTTTACACATTAAATTTAGATACAATTTGGGCTAGTTCATACATACTTCACCCTTCTTTCAGATTTCATTATGCCTCAGTGTTCAAACTTGGGGAGAATTTGTCTTTGGCTCCCTTCAGGGGTGAATTTACACCAGATAGCTACTACCACACCTCTATACAGGTTCCAATTGATTTCAAGTTCCATCCAAACATATTACTGTATTATTACATAAGAATGAAATGTGTGTATGTATATATATCCAGTTATAAGACAATGAATGAATGTATAAAAGATTTTGATAAATTAGAGACAATTTTAATGAAAAGCAAATTAACATTTATTTAACAACAGAACAAAATTCAAAACTTTTAACATAGAAAAATAATATAAGTGTGCATGTCAAGAATGTATTTCTACCATATCAGCAATTAAACGTTTTCACTATTCTGACACTTGCCATAGTAGAAGTACATAACAATGCACTAATTATTTACAAAGCAAAATTTTAAAAAAATCTTTTATTAATTTGAACGTGAAGTTGACTAACTAATTTACATTTTATAAGCATATCCACAATAGCTCCACCATCCAATTTCAGTTATTGATGTTCCATATTCCTTGGAGACCCCTTTACCTATGTACAATTCCCTATAGTTGATAGAAAAAATAATCTACACAAAGATTAGTTACTTATACTTAAAAAAATAAAGGTAAATAAATGTTAGTTAACAATTTTTAAAATAACATAAACTCTGTGATGTAGTAGTGTGTGTGCTTAATATGAAATAATATCAAAAAAATTTACTTCATTCCACATTATAGTGATGGTGATGAAATATCAAATCTCTACAGAGGAAAAGCTGATCTAAACTTTATTTAATATATAAAAATGTTTTGTCTAACTTAATAAATCCATCCCCCTTCATTTTGTTGCTTTCAGCCATAGTGGACACTTCCAAGTTATAAACATGTTTAAGCTTCCAAGTATAGAGATAAAACAAAACTAGAATTTTTACATATATATATATATTCTAACCTCCCCCCACGCATCCTCACCCCAAAATATATTGTTTATAACGAATATTCCGGGTTCTAGCTCAGTTAACACATAAATAAATGAAATATTCAGCATTGATTAAAATGATTACTAGCTCTAATTTCTAAATACAAATACGGTTCAATTTCAAAATGAATTAATAAATATTTACTATTTTCATGAGACATGGAGTGACAATACGGGGAACGAGATAGACTACATTGAGCCATTATCCACACTATACTACCTCAATGGCATAAGAACACTATTCCCCCTTTTTACTATACCAAATAACTAACTCATAGTATTCTTACAACTTTCTAAGCTCTATTCACTACGATTAAAATAATAATCATATCTTAATCTTCTTTATAACAAGAATCTAGCTCAATTAAATAAAATGAAGTAAAATAAAACAAAATAAAATCTCAGGTTCATAAATTGTATTCTAACTGATTTAAAATTACGGTAGTAAAATATGAAAAGGGAATTTTATGTCATAATCTACTACACAGCAACTAATAATAATAAGAATAATAATAACAATAATAAATATGATATAATCTTATTTCTTCCTAAATGAAATAAATAAATATGTACGTGGTAGTATTTTTAATAATCTGACAACAGAATGCGTGTGGCAACATTAGCATATAATTTAATGTAATATTGTGGCAACCGACTTATGACCAATAAATAATATAAAATTATGATCTTTTAATTTTAACATACCAATAAATTCTCAAAATTATTATAACACTTTTATGTTTACCTTTTGTGCAAAATTTATATGTCTGTTTCAATTATAAAGGTATCGTGATTTCATGCATCCATGTGGAGAAATAACAACTCGGACACAAAACTTTAGAACAAATTTAAAACAAAGTTTATTAACAACATAAATAAATTAACAATATTTTTACATTATGTACATTGGATATCCCTTACTCTCCTATCTCAACTTAGTTTACTAGTTTATAGAATTGAAATCAAAATACTATTTATTTTTCCTAGTTAAATCTTATTTTTAAAACGCTTAAGAAAATACAATATTATTATTTGATTTATTATTATGGTTAGCTTGTTACAAAATGCATTTCTTATATGCTTATCACAAACACTTTGCATCCCTAATATTATTAAAATTATATTTTTACAAAATTTACATTCGTAGTAAAATTCTACTAAATAACAAATTTTAGTTTTATATTGGTTGTATGGAATCTTACAAAGTCAAAACATTGTTCTACATTCAGTATTAGGTTTTTATTGTTCATTATCCGATGTTTATTAATCCTAATATTCTCATTCAAGCCTTACTTCGGATGATATAATTACAACTATTAACATACCATGCACAAGTATATGTTTATTATACCTTATTGAACTATTTTCTTAATAAATATGCAATACTTATTTTCTAAATATTATTTTAAAAAAATTCAAAATTTATTATCACTTTTAAAAAACAACAACTTTGTTTAGATTTCTCTTTCAAAAAATCTTATATTCATTTCTGAATCAATTTTACAATGTATTATATGATTTTTTCTCTCTTTATGATATTTTGGACTTTCAATTTCAAAGTTACACAATTCTATACATTCAAGCAAATAAACTATTCTTACACAAACGATAACATATCTTCAGTTCTATTTTATTCATTATTTCTTTGAAAATATCTTTCTGACCGATGCAGATTCACGAAATAAGGATAGCGAAGATAGATGCATAGGATCAAAATACAACTAGAATATTACTCGTCATATAACTTGACAATCATGGCACAGTGAATTAAAAGATACTATAGAGGAGTGACCTTTCCCTGTCTACCAACCTCTATTATAGGAGCGATGTTAAAGCTATTTCTTCAGCTTTATTATAACATCAAAAAGTTTAAAAATATGCAAAAACACTGTCCAAACTATATGTGTTCAGTCATAGGGCTTAGCTAACTATACTGAAATCACACAAAACTAAATATGATCCAAATCCTTTATTTTTCCTATTTCTTAAAAAAAACATCATCTTGGTTTCCTCTCCACTAGTACTTCCAAGTCACTATCCGATCTTATTTCTTAAGATTTTTCTATACTGTACATCGACAAATACATATCTGCATTACTAACAATAATAAAATTCATTTATTTTAAAACTATTCCACTGTTCTATAAGAAAATCTTTTTACTACTTTCCTCGTATATTTAGTCATATACAACTATTTAAATATCTGAATACTTTATCACATGAAAGTTCAAAAGAATCACACAATTGTTCTGTCAAATTATATTATTAATATACTTTAAATAAATTATTGCATGCATATTCCGAATTACTCCTATCTCATTATATGTTAAAAATGTTGTATAAAATGTGTACATATAATTTAAACTTTCACACGTCATTCCTAATCAATAGATGATCTAAAAAAATACACTATGCATTATAAATAAATATCAATATTACCAAACGATCTTTATCTTCTCGATCGCGTTCCGTAGGCTTCACCATCCATTTGATTCTTGTAGATATAAGACTCACATACATACACTTTATTTTTAAACAATATTTCTATAATTTTATCAAGCTATTATATTTAAATCTCAATATTACTAAATTTATGTTTATATGTTTTCCCTAATCTCACATAGCATTTTATATTTTTAAAATAACTTAGTAAAATATTTAAACTATATTTATTGTACTTCTTTATCAAACTTTCTTGAAAACCGTTCATATTAAAGCTAAAAAAAAATGTTTATTATTTCTTCTTCAGTCACTTCTTGTTCAATTTTAAGACAAAACAATTATTGCTCTGTTTAATAAATATTCATAGACGACAATCCTTGGTTTTTCATAATATTTAATACAATTATTAATTATGATATTAGTTAATCCCGTAAAGAAAATGTCTACATATTCTCTTCTAATATTTTCTGCTAAGATTTTCCCGCGCGACTTTTTATGATGCATCTTCTAGGTACTTTACTTTAAATATTCAGTAAATTTTTCGGTTTCCATGGATCCATTTTCATTAATTGATTTAAATTTATATTTTCTAAATCAAGCATTTCTCCAATGAATACTTTATAATATTTTTTCAATTCTTCTTAGAGAAAGTTTTCTGTTACTTTTCCATAAAACACAATAGCTCTTTCATCTTATTATTCTGTAACTTTTTTCCTTCTTTTAAAATTCTGGTACTATATTTTTGTAATGTTTCCTTTAAAAAGATAAACATTCTTTTTACTCATTATAACTTTTACATATTTTTTTTTTCTATATAATAAACGCATCTTAATTTTTCCATAGAGAAGAATAATAAAAAAAAAATTTAGAGTAGCCTTATAAATTTATGCGTCATAATTTTTTCCTGACGGCAAATAACTTCACTTTTAAGTTTTCATATAGCGTCCAAATTATATTCCTCTGAGTTACAATAATAAGTTTCTGGTTGAGCATAAATAAAGCTGTATCGAGGCACTTTACAAATATTTTTCCTTTAGCAATATTTTTAGGTATTTTTTCCTTTAGCACTTCCATTTTTACTGTAAGGTTTTGGCTAAACTTGAATAAAATCACTGGCAAGAAAACTTTTAAAAATTACCCCTTAATGTAAAGGCAGTCAAAATATTATATGTTAAAAAAAACTTTTAAAATAAATACAAAATTTTAAAATTATATCACTTTTCTAGCTTACGGTCTTATTCAGCTAAAAAATATGTTACTTCCTCCTTCACTTACACATTACTTTCCCCCGCTTCGTCTAATTCTTATATTTTGTCTGCTAAAATACCTCCGTTGATTGGTTAATGACTTTTTAGCGCGAACAAATTTACACTTTTTTAGTTTTATAACAGACTAGATTTTTCAAATAAGACATTTATGACGTAATGATTTGAAATATTACTTAGAATAGTATTTTTAAACTCAATTATAGTTTAATCAAAATCATTTAAATTTTAAAACAATTATTAAAATAACATTTAATATTTCAACTTTTATTTCAACGATAGACAGCAATTACATTTAGTTCCATAATTCACAAACTTTATTATTATTCTAACAAGCGTGTGTGTGAAGGTATATAATATACAGTCACATGATTACTAACTTTATCAGATGATTTTTTAATTTAAGTCTCGGTCTAAATTACCAAAACTGATATATTTTATAAAAATTTGGAAAATAATTTAAAAATGTAGAACCAAATATAATTCTCACCATCCTAAAGTTTAGTTTTAAAATATATTAGATTAATTTTGACTATTAAATATAATTATAATATTACATATCGTTTTTATTTAATTTATTAGTTTTAAAATATTATACTCAAATTATTAATATACTTTTAACTATTTATAGCTGTGTTATTTTATATGGCCAGCTTTTACAACCATAAGCAAGGATATCTTTAATCTTTATTTAACTGTTCCTTTTAAATAATCCATTACACTTTTATATACCAGGTATTTTCATCTTTAAATTGTACTATAAAATCTAATTATCCTACTATTATTTATATATCATACAAACATATCTTAAAATTTAAAATTTTTTAGCAATTGACCATTCTACCCTATTATGACCTATAGATAAGGGCACAATATATATATATATATATATATATATATATATATTGTATATCATATATATATATATATATATATATATATATATAATACATAATAAATCAAAATGCTCATTATTTCATCTTGGTTAATGTCCATGAGTTTGGCAAAAATGTCTCTTATGGATACAGTCTATCTCTCTTTGAATTATTTTTTGGTAAGTCATTCATCATTCATTAGAATTCATCAGCAACACACTTGAAATGATGTTTCCATTTTCTGCAGTTGCTTTTCTTCTCGATCCATTTAGGCATATATAGTAGAACATTTAATGTTTCTTTAGACATTACATAGACAAGTAGATCAAATTATCATGCTTCTATGATAGAACTGTAGCACTCCAGCCCTATGGCAATGTTAATTGAGCCAAAATACATTGCACAGCAGTTCAAAACAGATTTATATTTTCTTAATTAACTATTTGACATTTAATGGTTGATATAAAAAAAAAAATTTATATATGCAGGCAATGGTTTATTTATTTTTTTCTGTGTTCAAATAATAGCACTGTTTTTATTTTTAAATTTCAACTTAAAATCAGTTCAAGTCTTTTGTCAAACTACATAAATTTATCAAACTATTCTCTGTCTAAATATCAGTTCTAGTTTCTTATAATTTTGGACTACAAAAATTATATGGATAATCTGGAATGTTCAAGTATGTCATTCATCTTCTCTTGGATTTGAACATTCGATTTTTAAACATTGGCTTTGTGCAGTTATTGTATCATTTGAAAAAAAAACAAAAGATGACAGAAATGAATGGGGTTTGCATTTATACCCTACTTAGTTTTCAGTGTTTAGTATACTACCATTTATATTTTCTTTTCCATTGCTGTGGCAGTCTTTTGCTGTGTGTATTATATTGATTGCAGTTAAAAAATAAATTTATGTAATAGAATTCTACTTTTATTTTCCATACATGGTTACCTAGAGATTGGCTTGATATTAGGTTGTCACTATGTTTACTAAGTTTAAGTCTTTATTCATGATGTATGACACATTTCTAAATAACTCACTGTTGGTATATATTGTAATAGAATGTAAAATCTAACTGTATTATTCTCCATCCTTGTAAACGAATCATAATGAATTAAGCCACAAGTTTAGGTGCCAATTGTAATGAAATGAGGTATGACTATAATATATTGCACACATATACTGAGAAAAGAAAAATGCCCCTAGTTGTTGGATGATAATTGTAATGCAAAATGCTATATATAGCATCAAATTTAATCATTAATTAAATACACCCAAATGATGGTATGCCTGTTGTAGTGAAATAATAATATATAATATAAATAAAAGATAATATAGCCTAAATTGTTGAGCAACTTTTATAATGAAAAGTATAATTTTAAATTCTATATGTAATCACCAATCATTAATTGTCTAAACTTACAATGATACAATATTTCTAATGGAATACGTTAACTCTAAAATTATTTGATTTGTAATTTTAATCCATAAATTGCACCATTTATAATGAATAGACTACATTAGAAATAAAGAAATGATTTGGATAAGATATATCTTATGAGACAGCCATGAATTAACCAAGCTTCATATTAATTTGTTAATTATAATAAAATATATGTGCCATGCAAGATAAAACAACATATCTTCCATCATTCAACTTAATATAAACATGATACATATCAGAAGTGTATAACCTATTTAATAGCATGTTATACATAAACTAAAGAAAATAAACTGCCACAAAATGAGTATGCTAAAAATATACTGTTATTTCAGCTAACTATACAAATAAACTTAATAATATAGAGCATTGACTATAATACATTATTAATTAGTTCTCAGGGATAACTTAATTTACAATTAATTATATACTAAATATAATTTGGAACAAAAAGAATTGTATTGAATCCAAAATTGGAATTACAAAGAATTTAATACTTTTATATTTCCTGGCTTGAAACCGATGTACTAAAAATAAATAAAAAATAAAAATTAATAAAATAAAATAAATAAATCTCACATAAAACTCAAAATCATTCTTTTATAAAAACAAATGATAAAACTTTATTTCAAAATTGTAATTTTGGATTTGTATAATGGCATAAATACACACATATATAAATAAGTTATTAATTCAATGTCCACATAATATAAATTATTTAAATAAACATTTAACAATAAATAAGTAACTGACACTTCCATTGGGAAGTTCTAGATGATCATAATATATATGTAACATGTTTAGATTACATCAACTAGTCATATGCTTAAAAATGTATACATTTACAATTATAAACTATTGTTGGTTGATTTGTGAATGATTACAAATCATGATAGCACAAAACCCAGACATTCTTATACTTTAAAGCACTAACATAACTAAGTGCATTCTAAAGGAATCACATTCTTTAAACAAACTTATCTTGACATTACATACTAAAAAAATATAACCAACCTCACCTATAGTAGGTTAGTTTTAATTAAATCACATGAGTGATAGACCCCCCAAAAAAGACTCAATAATGCAACTAGCATATGGTGGCTTCCAAAATAACACTTACATTTGAGGCAAAATAGGATGTCTGGACCTTTTGTCTCATTACATCAGAAAAATATATGGAGAGGCTCACCAAAAACAACAACAATAGGTATCTAGAAATATGTGATTACAATCACTGGAAACATAAGTACTATCAACTTATGAACAACTGCAATACAAATGGGAATTTCATTTGCTCCATTCTGCATAATAATAACTATAATAAATAATGCCTGACATATTAAGGCTATTTTACAAATAGTAATACAAAGATAAAAAAAACTTCACAAAAGTTGATTATAGTTATAACCATAATGTTAACCTCAACAAATAATAAGTAATGTCTGTACCAACAAATAAATTTAAAAGTCAATCGACTAAAATATAAATAAAGATAATGACTAGCATATGAAATATTGGCAGTAAGATATAACACACACAAGTTTGGAATGTTAAATATTTTAACTTCTAATAATTAGTGGACATGAATAAATTCAACCAGATTGTAAAAGTAATAATTAACAAACTAAGATAATTATTAAACAATAATATTATTTATAAATTCAGTTGTATAAAATGTGTATGTTTATACAACTCCTATACAAAAAATATAATTTATTGCTTTTCAATTTAAATTGACAAATGACATTTATTATTTAGTACACCTGTATACAAACGTGAATCAAATAAAGGATAATATATATATATATATATATATATTATCCTTTATTTGATATATATATATATATATATATATATATATTCATAATTACTACATATTCGCATAGTTTATGTTATAAAATATCTAAAATAAATAAACATATATAAAATTGACTTTCATCATTCTTAAGATTTTTACCATTTAAAAAGAAATTTACAAGTGAGTTTTCAAATATTTCACTTGCATATTCTTTATAAAACTGCATTTAAATGTTTTTAAAATAAAATAGACAATAAAACAAAAATAAGATAAATTTTAAGTTACCATCTATGGCTTTAGTATCCATATTTTTTAAACCAGTCAGTTATTTCCAGCACTTTTAACTATTTATTCATCCTAAAATGGCTTGAAGAAATGTAATATATACATATTAAATTAATAGATTCATTTCCAGTCATTTCCATGATTTTTTAAATTATGTATTCGGTGAAGTTGATTATTATTTTGAGATATGAAGAAATTTAACAGCTATAATAGGATCTATACATATCGTTAAAAAAATAATAGCTATTTTTTTATTTATGGTGACTGTTGGTTTATTTTAGATTCCATGTTTCACAAGATTTCAATGGCAATATATATATATATTGGAACATAGAAAAGGCAAATGCCTCAAAATGATAATGTTGTATTCAGCGAATCATCTTTAGCATTTAACATTCATCCTATAAGTTTTGTAATGAAATTTTTAATAATAATGTTTGAAAAAAAAAGACACATGACAGTTATTACTTATTCTTTCCTTTTTAGTAGTTCAAGTAGTTTTTTTTTTTAACAATTGTTTTTTTTAAACAATCCTCATGATCTCTTGCTCCATAAATCCCATGCTGATTTTAAGATCTCCAACACTATTGTTTAGCAATTTTAAAATATTTTTTAATAACAAAATAAAAAATATTATATCATAAAAAATTATTTTGACAATCTATTAAGTAAATAAACAGATAAATAACCATTACAATAATATAACATTTTAAAACATTTTTTTTTAAAACAAAATACAATTATATTAGAACTGGTAATTTAAATATCATAGTTAATATCTATAATAAATACACAATTGTAATTATATATATATATTGCCATTGCAATTATCCATCTTACGATAGAATGACAGCCTGTTAAGCTAATTGCGCAGAAGCTGTAAGAATGTTATTAATAAATGAATACCTTCGAACAACATATGATATAGTATTTGTATAAGAGTAAAAAGGACTCTTATACAAATACTATATCATGTGGTTGTTCGAAGGTATTCATTTATTAATAACATTCTCACAGCGTCTGCGCAATTAGCTTAACAGGCTGTCATTCTATCGTAATTATAATCGCACGCAAGACGTTATAAAAATAAATAATTATCCATCTTAAAACAAAGTATATCATAATAAATAAATAAACCTGAACTAAATAACAATAAAACAATTAATAACAATCGCACTAACAACTCATCTATAAACTGGTAAGTAAAATTATATAAAAAACATTTTTTTAAACCATACTAGAACTTAAAAAAAAAAGATGGATTTTCTATCCTGTACATTATATACATGAAGGATTTATTTAACAGAGGTTTTTTTTCTCATTAAACAAGGGAAATTAGTTCATTGTGACATTTGTTTAATGTGGTACTTAATAAAACAGACATTTGTCATATATATATATATTTCAGGAAGTAAATATATTTTTATAATAACTTTTAATACAGATATATATATATATATATATATATATATATATATATATATATATATATATATATATATATATATATATATATATATATATATATATATATATATATATATATACATATTCAACCACCTGTTAGCTAAGTTTATATTTTAAATGGGTTTGATTTGGTGATGTGTATAAATGAAGGTTGGACTCAACAGGATTGTAAGGAAACCTTATGTGATATCACATCTTCTTCAAGGAATTCAAAGAACATTTTAATTGTTTGATAGACTTGTGGCCCAAAGTTATTAGAAATAATGATGTTGAAGCCATATATTTAAATGGTCTACAGTTTTTGAATTTCTGCATAACATGGAATTTCATTATCATATATATTTAATAATGAAACTTAAATGCACTCATACTAAAAAAAATAAGTATCTAATAGATTATATTGTAATTAGAGTCTAAATGTTTTATAATAGCATGTTGAAACTGCTGGAGGGTGTTATTTCTATGATAGCACACAGAAATATGCCATTTAGGCAGCCTACTGCTTTCGAACATTCTATTTCTAATGCGTAAGCCTAGAAATAGTCTGTTGTATGGGGTGGCTGCTGTGTTTATTTTTATGCTAATGCGCAGAAACATGACATTTATTCTGCCACAGAAGCTATTGTATCAGCTTACAGCTCAGATTTGGGCTAAGCATTTTTGATGTGCGATCACATTTTACTTTTGGCTACAGTATAGTGTGAAGGTTACTGGAATTTCGATTGTCAAAACTATTTTAATATTCGTTAAGACCACCTCTCCCTCTATCTCCCATATTTTATGAATGTTTACTAACAATTATGAGCAGAGTCTCACACTTCCCTAGCCCACCTTTCCTGCTCAAAAATTCAGCAAGTGTAGGTGCAAGCACAATTCAGATGAAATCACACTCTAAGTCACATTTCTGTGAGAACAACTGTGAGCTTCATCAAATGGCTGAAATATAATAATTTCCGAATGTCAAAGATTCTCTGACTGATGCTGGAAGGGTTATCAAACAAAAGAGCTTGAAGCTGCATGTGTGGTGTTCCTGAACAGCCCTAAAAGTTGGTTTTAATTGCCGTATATATTTATGTTTTTGGTAATTATGGTAATAACTTGGTCAACCTTTGAGTTAGAGCATTCCATATGGTTAGGAATTGTAACCACATCCCCTTCCCAAAGTTTGACTTTTGGCTATACATGTTTTACCATTAAATGGAAATCTATTTATTTGTAATTTATAAAAAAAAAAAAAAAAAAAAGAAAATAAATTGATTTCTTAACATACCCAACTGACAAATGTAAGTAATGAGAAGAATAAAAAGTAACTACTTTTTAAAATTAATTTTGATTTATGTACTTTTTTTCCGTTCAAAATTTTATTTGATAGATAGTACTTTTAAATGTGATTAACAAAATAAAAACATACATACAAAAAAACCCGCCCATCCCCCCCAAAAAAAAAATATAAGTAATGAAAAAAATAAAAAAAATAATTACTTTTTTAAGTTCAATTTTTTGATTTCTGCATTTTATTTTTTTTGTGTGTTCAAAAATTTATTTGATATTACTTTTAAATGGGTTAATAATATATTTATCTTTGTTTACAAACAAACCACGCCCTCCGGCGGTTTCAACACGCTATTATAAAACAACCAAAAGTTTATATTATACAAGCATTTTTTAATATATACCACTGTTTGTTACACTTGAAAATTAAAACAAATATTACATGAAAAATACATCTTCTAAATATAGTGTCTCAAAATAAAATGTGAATCAAGTATTCATCTAAAATGTCATTAATTATTAAGTATAAAAATTGCTAATATATATTTTCAAGATCAACATGATATTGTTGCATAGAATTTTCTTAACAGTATTATAATTAATGCAAGTCTATTCTTAATTTCAATATAAAAAAGATATCTGACTATTGCTAAGACAACGTTTCTACATTTAATGACTTCATTAAAAACAAAGATATAACATTTCTTACTCTCCAGAATAATAAAGTGAATGTAATAACATAGATATTTAAAGAAAGAAGTTCAATCAATGCCAATAAATCTTAAAACTGCAAAGGTGGTGCATAATTTTATTGTGGTCAATGTAGAACTTTTAATAATAAATCTAATAAACAAGGTCATAATCCTATTGATTAATGAATAGTTTTTATGATAATATTTAGAAGAGAAGGAAAAATAATTTTCATTATTTTTAAATAATAATACAGATTTGAAATAAATACATTTAATTCTTTGTAGTTTTTAAGAAAGAAAAATCTTAAGTATTTATAAGTTACCTGAAGATTTAAAATATAGTGGTGATATGATAACTTGATAACTATTGGAATTTTTTTAAGAATATGTAGACCATTCACTGTGTCCTAATTTTAGTGAAACTTTTTTAACGTTCTAAGTTATAAAAATAATGAAAGTAGGAAAAACAGCAGGGATTAGTATGGATTGTCATTTTATTTATTACCACAAAGGTATTTTAAGAATTTTGTTGAATATATATACTTTCTGTCATAGGTATACAATATCCAAAGGCTCATTGGTGTTTTATATAATCAAAAAACTTTATGCAGAAAAAGGAAGTATTAGTTTTCATGTAAACAATAGAACTTAATCTTATAATCTAAACATAATCTTTTATAATAAAAATTTGAAACAAAATTCCATCCCATACTATTTAGAAGTAATATTGGTAAGAAGCTATTATTTTTTTAATTTAATTATGGTTAGATCAAAGCTAACTTTAGGAATAACCTTCTTATGAAACTAGCTAGAACCACTCACATTTGTGGATAAATAGTTTATAGAAAGCTTCCTTAGCATCAGCATATTTTTCTGATAAAGGTTCCCACATTATGCTTTTACCCTTAAATCGACACATTTACAGTCGTTTTGTATATTTCCCATATTATTCCATCCAGATATCAGAAGATAAATAATTTCACAGATAATGTACAAAAAAATGTTAAGAGATTATTTCATGGATAATTCAATGTATACTTTCACCATCTAAGACTTGACTTAAAACAAAATTCAATTTTCAGCTGTTTAAACCAGAATCTATAAATGAAGAATTATAGAACAAAAATGAATTTTTTATGATATTTCAAACAAATTTCTTTTTTCACATTCAACAATAAAAAAAGGTGAATTTGTCTTCCTAAATGCAGCTGAAACTCCATTAATACATTTAGCAACAATTAATGTTTATGCTTTGTAAATGAAATTTATCAGCTATGGATATATATAATAAAATACAAACTATGAATCACATATTTAATGGCTATAAAATATATGACTATAGTGATAGAATTGAAGAAATTAATAAAGTCACTGGTAAATCTTTTTTTCTTTATTGGAATCTCTGCAAGTTAGTTTATGATATTTTCTTAATAATTAGGCCATCAAAGTTACATACATTAAATAAATAAAGCTTGGAAACTTGGAGTAAATAATTTAACAAAATGGCATCCAAACATATCAAATGTTAGTTATTATTATAAAATGATATTAAAATAACGATTGATAACAAACATTTTATTGAGTTTCTAAACTAGCCATCGTTTTAACATATTGCAAATGGGCTCTTATATGTGATAATTTAGTGAATCATCTTTATTATTTGTGAATCCCTGCTTTGTTAAATTTTATCAATTTAAATCTTATTTTTGCTGTTTGCGCAGCAATGCACTTTTTATTCGTGGCATCAAATGTCTATTTATTCTCACCACTAATAAAAATTATTTATAAGCTGTAAATATAGAGTTAACATTCGGATCATTGTGACAGACTGATTGCCAATTAAAAAAATCTTTAAATCATTCTTTTTCTTATTTCCTAAAAACATTTCCCCCCTCAGCTATGTCTGTTTTTGAAATTATTAAGGAAAATAAGTGGTCAATTTGATTGAAGAAAATTCAGGCTAAGGAAGATTGTTTAACACATTGTTCTCAAAAACTAATTTTCTTGTTCATTCATCTGTCTTTTATGAAATCTATTTTCGATTTAATATAGTTTACATTCAGAAGTTCATCACTCGCTCTCTCTTAAAGATTATTTCTTTAATGTAATAGCAGCTAAAAAGGAAACAGATTCATATATATATACAACATACAGTTACTAAAAATATATCATTATGCTAAAACAAAATTCTCGCAGAACTTTTTTTTTTTTCAATTTCTTTGAAGTCAAACTCTGAGATTCAATTTTATGGGAAAAATTGGATTTTTGTAGATAACTATCATTATTCGAATTGCAGAAAATTGCTTCAAAATATGGTCAATTTAAAGAAAAATCATTTCTTTGTTGTCTTCTGAATTTCAGATTTTTTTAAGCTAACTTTGTGATGAAAACTATCATTCCATTTTGTTGAATCAGGAGGTAAATTAAATTAAAAAATAATTTTCATTTAATTTATTAATATATTATTTATTTTTAGCTATTATTAATTACTTACATTTCTTACATATTGTCTGTTCATATTTATCTATACAGAAAGAGATTAGATAAACAGACAGATAAACATGACTCTTTATACTCATTTACATTTACTTGATACCAGCTTAAGTTTACATAAACTATGAAATCTACAACCTGTTATCAAGGCAACCTCTGTAAGTAAAAGATATATCTAACGTATCTATAATATAAAGGTTAAACCTGGGTTAAACTTAGAAATATGTTTAGCCATCTAAAAATTTTCCCAAGTAATTTTGAACTTTACTTCAAGTAGTCATATCGTAACTATTCGTCTAGCTATCCAAATATTATTTGGTAAATGAATATCTAGCTACTCTTAGATAAGTAAAACAAAATATAAAAACCTTCATCAACAGGCAGTTGACTAACTTTGTAATAAAGGTTTACTTCATTTTTTTTTTTTTTTTTTGCAGAAAATTTCAGGACAGGATTTGGACATGCAAAGTACTATTCAATTTGTTTAACCATATAAAAAATTCTAATAGTCTCATGAAAAAATGAATTCTTAGGATTATTCCTGAAAGCTTCTATGTAATAAAAATATAATAGCTAAATACTTGTTGCTTCAGTACAGTAACAAGTACTTTCCTCAGAATTTCTTTCTCAATCACAAGAATTTGTGTGGTGAGTTTTAAAATCATTATTTTTTTTATTTTCTCATCATTCCTAAGTTTTCTTGATTAAGAAGTTTTAATAAATATTTTATCCTTCAATAGCTTTTTTCCAAATATTGTTAATTTCTTTTAACTCATAATTTTCATTTATGCTCATAGGCCTTTTAAAAATCTTCATAGCTTTCTTTAGCAGTCACTGGTTATATTGTTCTTTTTTTTTGCCAGAATATATGTTTAATTAAAATTGATGTCATTGTTTGTTAATTTAATGTGTGAATATATGGCTGATGAATTAGCCTTTTCTCTTCCTTTCTTATGTTTGTTCTATAATTAGTCTATCCGATGTATGAATGTAAACATATTCCACATGGTGCATATGAAATTACATGTTGAATACAATGGATAGACCAATAATGAAATAAACATAAGAAAAAAGAATACATTATCCAGTTAGAGAAAAATCTAATTCATAAACCATCAACTTTAATAAAACACATATTCTGGCAAAAATTGAATAATATGACCCAAGACTGTTAAAAAAAGCTATAAAGATTTTTAAAAAGTCTATGAGCATAAATGAAATGTGTAAATTAAAGAAAATTAACAATATTTAGAAAAAAACTATTGGAGGATAAAATATGTTTTCAAACTTCTCAATCAGAAGAATTTAAGAATGAGGAAAAAAATAATAAAAGACAAACATAACAATTTTAAATCTTACTACACCCCTTTGTTTTGAGAAAGAATTATCTCTGAGAAAATTATTTGTTATTGTCCTAATAGTTAACTATTATATTTTTATTACATGGAAGCTTCTAGAATATATATATATATATATATATATATATATATATATATATATATATATATATATATATATATATATATATATATATATATATATATATATATATATATATATATATATATATGAGTTCATATTATTATTATTTTCAGGATATTCCATGTGGTAAAATAGTGAAAATAATAATAATATGAAATCATCATTTATCCATGAAAATATTAGAATTAATACATATATATATATATAAGTTGAATTAAATATTTTTATGGATTGTTATTATAATAAAGAATAAAAATAAAAATACAATATCCATGCAAACAGAAATGTCCTTTAATCTTTTATGTTACCAAGAGATTATTAATTACTTCTAATTGACAATTCCTGAGAACAAAATAGCTCTATTGTTAAAGTTTTTTGTTGAAATGAAAAGAATCATTTTTACTTCAAACCCATGTTCTTAGATGAATTTAAACCTTAAAAGCTATTTATTATAGATGTGAGAATGTGAAAGAATAGCATCTTTCTTGACATTCTGCAAAGAATCTTTAAAAAACTCATTGCAAATAAAGGGCTATTCTACTAGCACATCATAAAAAATAATGAAGAAAAACAGATCTCAATAGTAAGTTAGAAGATGGTGTACATTTAAATGTTTTCCATATAATTTTTATGTCATAGGTAATATCTAAGATATGCATTTACTAACCAGCACTAAATGATTTGATATGCAATTTAAAATAAATTCCAAGTTTGATTATAATCTAATGAATTTTTCAATTGGTCTAAGTTCAAATCTCAAGTAATTGTCATATCTATTAAATTATAAATGTTTGTATAAATAAATATATCACTAACTAAACATTATATAAATCAGTAACAATTTTGAGAAATGTTAATTTATGTCATTTATATAAAATTTTATGTTCTTTCAACTATCACTATTTGATGTTGATCACATATTCCTATTATAACTGATATCAACAGCCTGTAAATCAATCAATCTCTCTCTCCCCTTTCTACCACAGCAATACAATTATAAAACTTTAAATGTAATTTTATAAATGATCAATATGTGTGTGCACATGAGAGTTTGATATTTGATAACTGCATTATAAAATAAGGAATCTTTTTGTACATTAATTTTTTTTATACATATAGAAATATATACTATAATGGAATGTGTCTTTGTAAAAATAGTGATTTAAAATTTTTTAAGGAAAAAATTATCAAAGAGATGGTAGTTCATTCATACATATATATTAAATTCATATTTATAGTAATTAATGCATTCTAAAATAAATTTATAGATAATTAATTAAACTTAATAAGTACTCTTTTTGTCATTTTAATCCTTGAGCTATTTGATAGAATAAATAATATGGGTGTGTACTTAGAAAATAGATTATTATGTATGCAGTCATGCCTATTTTTGGTTTATTAATTTTATAATTTTTCAAATATTTCATAAATCTTCAGAATAAAATAATTTGTGTACTTTATTTTATATTTTGACTGATTGTACAAACTCAGTTATTACAAAAATGTTTACTTTTTAACTTTTATTATAATAAATATTTTCGAACTCACTTTAAATGTAACAAACAAACCACATTTAAATAATTGGATATCTAATTAGCTAAATAATAAAAAAACTTGTCATTGGGCAGTGATCGTTCCAGAGAAAAGGGGATATATTTTATTTTGTGTCAAAAAAAAAACAAAACTATATGAAAATTATCTTGGAATTAAACTTTAAATTATCAAGTAATAACTAAAAGTTCTTTTTTAAACCTGATTCACTATATTGCTCTATCAATAGTTTTATTGATAATAAAAATCCAAACCTGAGTAAAATATAACCCATAAGGCATTAAGAAAAATAAAAACTCTTTATTGTCATTATAAGAGATATTACCTAGAACATATATCTTATTTACTTCTTTAAAAATTACTAAAAATGACAGATTATATATATATATATATATATATATATATATATATATATATATATATATATATATATATATATATATATATATATATATATATATATATATATATATATATATATATATATATATATATATATATATATAGCAAATAAGTGAATAATTGCATAATAAATTTCAATATAATAATTGTTAAAAAATGGACAAATCTTCAATAAAATAAACTTATCTTATTACAGTATTTGTGTATTTTATTGCAAATAAACTGTCCAAGCCAGTAATATAACAGTCTTCAATAAAAAATTATATAAACCAGAAAAGCTTAAATATAAATTCACTAGGAATAACAGAATTGTGAAAATATAAAGAAGCTTCCTAACTGAATATCAAAATAATACTTTAATCTTAATTAGAGTAAAGAGATATATAAATAATTAATGACAGTTGCTTGTATTAAAATATTGCAGTAAAATGAATGTTTTAAGATGATACTGACTGAGAATGATTGAGTTGAACAAATTGTTATTAGATTTAAACTTTAAAAAAAAACATTGCTCAATGTATGTTAAAACAAAGATGGTAAATCACTCTTTCCTGGGATATTTACCACTGTAAATGTATAACAAAGATACAAAAATGGAATGAATTTACATATTCTTGGTAACTCTGATGTTTATAGACATAACTTTGTCAACATTGTTCATAATTCATAATAAAATTAATTTATCAACAGGTGGTATATGGCACAAGATTTATTAACCTCATAATTAACTATACAAGGCTGGCGACAGTGTCTCACCTTTAACACCTTGATTTTAATAATTAAACAAGATTTAATATGTAAACTTTAAATTAAATATAGTTGAATGTATGTGTAAACAAAAGGTGGAAGTCACTTTACCCCAGACTATGACTGAAAAGCATTTTAAATGTTGAACAAATGATCAATAATAAAATTATTAGATTTTAACATAAAGTTTAATTTTCTTTTATATCAACTTCTTGTAAAATAATTGGAAAATTTAATTTGTAGTAAACCTAAATATAAAATGATCATGATTTCCTATGCTTACACAAGCTGTTAAAATAGTAGCTAATTCTCACAGAATAATGCCATTCAATGCAAGCCATAATAATAAATGAATGCTGGAAAGTTTGTGCATAAAATCCCTATCTAGTACTTGTTCATCCAATATCCCAGACTAGTTTCTAACTATTGATGTTCATTTGTAAGGGATCTTAATCCAATAATTATTATGAATACACTGAATGGTATCACTGTATGGAAAGTTTGCTATTAATTCAACAGCTTCTGTAAATAAAGAAAATGTCAATTATGCCCATAGGATAATAGTGAGTATGGTTAATAATAAACCAAAGATACTAAATTGTACATATACTGAATTGGGTTTATATCTGTATCACTATACAAGCTGGTTAGCTTGGATTGAAAACTTTATTTTATTTTCATTTTAGGATACTAGCTTTATAGTTAGCTAAATACATAAAAGGTTGATGCTGAAGTGTTGCTTTAGTTCCAAAGTTCTACATGCAGTGCTTCCAGATCTAAAGCTTTTTATTGACACTAGTCTAAGAATATTGGATGACAAGGTGCTAAATAGGATTTTTATGCACAAATCTTCTAGCATCCATTGATTACTATGATTTGCACTCAATGACACTATTGTATGGTGAGTTTTTTATTCTTTTAATTTAATTTGAAGCTATAATTATATTTGAATTATTAAAAAACTAGCAATAAAGTAAATAGAAAAAAATATTACCGATATTTTTATTTTATATATTTTGTTCTTATAAAAGTTTAATATGTATATACAAGAAGTAGATATTAAAATACAGGTATGGTTCAAATATAAGTCTAAATATAACCTTAAACTCTAACTTGTATTACTGCATAAGTTATAAATTCTTTGATTACTTCTTGTTTCTGCCAAGGAAAATACAATTTTTCTACAATTAATATTTTTGTTGATATTACAAATAGAATTAACATATATGTTTAATACCTGGAAATTGTAATTTTAAAATTAGTTAATAATTTTTGTGTTTTATTTGAATAATTTTTTTATTGTTTGAAAATAAATTTAAACCTAGTCTCTTATTAACTGGATGCATATTCCACATGTCTGATTTTTCATGATTCAAGCATAAAAACAGCATTTAGTTTTGAAATTGGTTACTGATTGAATGAATCAAGGATAAATCATTACTTTAAAAAACTTATCATCATAATTTATGCATTTATGTAATGGTGATTATGTTTATGCAACAATATTAAATATTTTGCATATGAAAGTAACTGGCATAGACCTCTAAAACATATTTCAATACTCATGTTACTAAATGTCATAAATTTTATTTATTAGGGAAAAAATAGAATTAGTAGTTCATAATTTAGTAAGAGGATTTTAGATATTAATCAAGAAAAATGTTTCCAATTTGGTCAATGAAAAATCTTTATTATATCCTCATGTTGTGCCATTCAATAAAACATCCTTTTGTTTTTCTCTTCTCAATTATCTTTATCACAAATATATTTTACAATGATTGTTCTTTTATTACTTATTAGTTTATTAGGACTAATATTATTTGGTTGATATTTTAATAAATTTCATTAGTTTGGTCTCATGTCTATAGCTATCTAGGTCAATATTAAGGTGTATTATTGCATATAATGTTCAACTGAATATTTAGCCCATAATAAAATAAATTTTGTCTGCATTATAAGTAATGTCTGATCTGAATCCCATTTCATTACAATATATATATATTTGTAATACATTAAAGATCAGCCTTCTCAAGCTATTGTGCATGCACTTTTTACAAGTGGTTATAATAAATGAATACTTTCATTCCCAACATAAGATAGAGTATTTATGAAAGAATAAAATGAATCACTTATTCTTTCCAACCCAAATGCTTATATATGGCCAAATCTTAAGTACTGGAAATGAAAGCATGAGGATAGACCACTCACTTTAAATTACTGTTTACGATGTCTGAATGAATGACTGACGTCGGTGAAATTATCTAGAATTTACTAAACGTCATTCTCAAATGAAACTTAAACATTCAGACATCGTAAACAATAATTTAAAGTGAATGGTCTATCCTCATGATTTCATTTCCAGTACTTAAGATTTGCCCATATATAAGCATTTGGGTTAGAAAGAATAAGTGATTCATTTTATTCTTTCATAAATACTATATTTTGTGTTGGGAATGAAAGTAGTCATTTATTATTAACACTCATAAAAAAGTGCATGCACAATAGCTTGAGAAGGCTGATCTTTAATGTATTACAATTTACAAAACATAGCACATATATATATATATATATATATATATATATATATATATATATATATATATATATATATATATATATATATATATATATATATATATACTTAATAGAAAATAAATATAAGGGTCTATAGCATATACTTCAGTTTGTAGAGATGTATATTATCATTATAAGGAAAAAATGCAATGCAATACATAAGAATGAGAAGATAGATATCATATTATTAAAAACAAATAGTGAATGAATTGGAACTTATCCAAGAGATATCACTAGAAAAAAGAATAGATAAAGAACTGTAGCTTCAAATTTGATTCCAGTTTGTAAATCTTAAACTTAAGTTCAAAGTATAAAATAAAATATAAAGAAATATTGTGAGAAGGATGTACAAAATATTTGCTGAAGTGTTGTAGTACCATTTCAATTTTACTATAAAATTAATATGATTAATAATATAAATAATGTTTTAAGTCTATTTTATTGGTTTTATACTTATGATCCATTAAAAAAAACCATCTTTTTTTTAATTTCCTTCATAAATATGAATTTTTTATTACATCTTCATTAAGAGTACTTTAAACAAAAAACTGACCACTTTCTATGAATCAAGTTAACATTTGAAAATGATTGTGATCTGAATATCTTGTCATATTTCAATTTTTAAATATAAAAGTTACATCTTATAGTTGACTTCATTTTTTACAATTTCAACTGTTTTTACTTATGCATTACAGCATTATATTTATTAAAATATGTACAACTAATGTTCTTAGATTTCTTATGATTTTTGATAATAAAAAACATATGTTAAAGGTCCTCCAAATTATACAAAAGTTGGATTTTCTTATGATGTTATAAATAAATTCTATAACAATATGCATATACTTAAACTTTATCAGTCCATATTCAAAGATAAACAGAATGTAAAAGTTTTTAAAGCAATTAAAATGATTTCTTACTAACAAGTTCTCACTAAAGCTATTGCACTTTATTAAGTAATTTTGTGTACTAAATATCTATATGTTAAAATAAAAAAAAATTTACATGTAAAATATGTAAACGTAATGTTTAAAGTCATCTGTATTATTGGTTGCTTATTAATGTATAACATCAATCGTATTTGGAATAAATTTTATATGTCATTAGTAAAGTTATATAAATATTACTTTTTAGAGATTCTTACAATTAGAAACTTGATGTGTGGAAGATGGGCCAAAAGTAAATATACTGTATTAATCAGAAATAACTTTTAAAAATGTTGCAAAGTAGACTTTTTCTCCAGAAATAATATTTTATATCTTTTTTACTATCAATATACAAGCTGGATTTCAAAAACAACTTAATAATTTGAATTCCAATATTATTTGTTTGCACTATTATACAATTCCAATTCTATTAATTATATACATACTTTAATATCCTAAGTTTTATAATGTAAGCACATTTATCATTTAGTCATGATAGATATAAATCCAAAAAACATAATATAAACTGAGTTTATTCAATGCTTTTCAGAAAAAAAAAACATTTTTTATCCATTTTAAACTTGAATAATCAGTAACATTATATATAAACTTCCTGAGCTATTGTATCCATATACCCAATCTTATTTTTAGTTTAAGGTCTTTATCAAAAATTATTTTGATATGAATCTTGTATGTCTGTTTTGTTTTTGTTTTTTTATAAATTATTTAGGTTTCATTCTAGCCAATGAATAAAAATGCAAAATATAGTTACTGAACTGGTTTTACAAATATAATTATGCAAGAAAATAGGCTTGCATTCAAAACATTAAAAAGATTGAATTTCAGGGATTGGTAGATATGATAGCAC
This sequence comes from Epiperipatus broadwayi, assembly GCA_028023455.1. Classification (NCBI taxonomy): domain Eukaryota; kingdom Metazoa; phylum Onychophora; class Udeonychophora; order Euonychophora; family Peripatidae; genus Epiperipatus; species Epiperipatus broadwayi. The sequence goes on from JAQFVV010000828.1 coordinate 65,047, forward strand.
AAAAGAGGAAAAGGTGGCTTCTGGATGAATTATAAATTAGATCTGTAAGATTGTGAAATAAATCAATAGCAAATAAGCCCAAAATAAGTTATGACTAGGATAAATACTATATATGGATTTAACAATCATTGGTATTTAGATTCCATTGTTTATTTAATCTTACAATACATGATAAAACTAAAACATAATAAACATTTACTCCTGTAATGCATTGTGTAATTTGAAATGGTAAGATGGTTTTTTTTTGTTTCTATATTAAGTCTATCAAAAGGATAAACATGTTTACAGTTACTATAAAATTAAGAATAAAAAAATATATACTTGTGAATTAATTCCAGAACTACATATATAACTATGCACAGTAGGTCTTATCAAAATACTAAAAAAAGTGATTAAAAAAAATCAATGAATGTAAGATTCAATTAAGTTTTGGATTTGTGGAATATGAAAAAGAATTTGATTCTTTATTTTGTAAATAAGATTTCATAATGTCAGTATATACAGGGTATTACAATTTAAAAATAATATTTATTGAAAACAATTACATGATAACATTAACAAATTTAATATTAATGAGGGTATACATTGGAGTGATATCATTTCCCAAAAGTTTCAGCAGTAGTTTTATATGAAATATATTTTTAGGTTTTAAAAACATTAAACAAATTAAAATATTTATTCACAAAATAATACTTCAGAGTTTCGGGAAATATTATAATAGCAAAAAAGTAAAGCTAAAGTCTTTTCTAAAAAAGAATCTAAAGAAATGTTCAGTGATTTTTCAAAAAATAAATATCACAATGAAATAAAAAAAGAAAACTCTAAATATCTTGTTCATATTATTAATATAAATGGAAAGTTAATGGATGAAATAATGCATAAAATTAAACTTGAATAAAAGAGAGTAATATATTAATGGTCTTAAAAAAGGTTTTTAAATAAATGAGTATTACAAATGTTTATTTACGAATATATCCACAGTATCTAAAATAGCAAATATTAAATTACAAACACTACAGATATTATATTAAATGATAAAGTAAAAATTTCAAAAATATTTAGTTTAACAGAATATCTTAGTTTTACAATCAACCAGCACCACATTTTAATTATGATTAAATGTTCAATTACAAGAAATATATTAAAATTTTAATATAAATTCAATTATAAAAAAATGCATGGAAGTAGAAGTAGTGTAATTTTTCAATTTGCTAACATCACATTTTAAATGTCACCAAGTGTTCAATTTACCAGAGAAATATTATTTATGAATAATAAACTGCATATAATAAACATTAAAATTAATAAATAAATCTATAAAATTATATTACACATGATTTAAAAATTAAAACAAATAAAAAAATACCAAATCAACATAAAAAAGTAGATGGTAAAAAAACATGTGCAATTACTTTTTATGAAGTATTAAAAAAAATAACAAATATTTGATTTATATTGTTTGCTGATTTTTTGAAAATAAAAATAGATTTTATATTATCTCAATGCATACAAGATGATCTAGTGACACATTTCTTCCCATGGTATCCAAAATAAAGAAATAGCTGAGAAAAATAATCATTTGGATCATGCCATCATCCCACAGAGTTCACCATTAGTGCCTTAATTTTATTTTTAGAGCAGTAAAACAATTATATTCAGCTCATAATTAAAATTTAACTTTCTTTATTGTGCAGAATTTAAGTGTACTCTAAATAAGTCAAAAACTGTATATTATCTAAAACAAATTTTATGTAACTAATTTTAATTTAATTACAAAAAAATCAAGTCAGATGTTGCATGATCTAATTTAAACTTCTATTTCATATATCTGTACCTATAAAAATATTAATTTCTTCCAGACAAAATTATCTGTCATTATAAATTTAAACAGTATTGACAAAAAAAGAGGAAAGATTTAATCTTGAATATTATTAAAACTACAACAATTAACTGTAAAATATATTTCTGGATTTAATTTTTATTTAATTAAAACTGCATTTTTTGAAAAAATAAATAAAAAGTGGGCTATTCATTTATAATTTATTTTAATAGCATTCCAAAAAAAAAAAGTCAAAATTTTATTGATTAAATTATTATATATTAAAAAAAAAAATCTACAACAAAATATTTAACATACATCAGAATTAAATTTAAAAATATATTAATTATTTTTTTAATTTAGGCTTTATTTTCATTTAATTTTTATCATAAGTTGTATTAAAGTAAAAAATAAATATAAATATTGTATTTGATTTCAAATGTCTTTTCATAGTTGAAACAAATTAATTTTATTTTCTGTTATGAGTCTCCAATTTAAATTTTTTTTTATTCTAGACATGATGAATACAATTAATGAAATTAGTCTCAAAAACAAAATATTGATTTAACAAATAAATAAAAATAACTCATAAACCTAAATAAAAAAATTACCAATAATAAAAGAATTCATTTTAGCCTGTTAAACAGATTAAATAACAATTATAGCAAAATTAAAAACTTTACATATTTATATTATTAAGGTATAACTTCAAATAATCAAAACTCTCTTTAAAATTTATTATTAAACTTATAATTATACATAAAAATAATAAAAAAAAAATAGAATAATGATTTTGAAGCTGTTGACAGGAAGGAAATTAACTTTTTTTAGTCTCTGATATCAATAAAGCTTTTCTTGAATAATTTGCTTCAAACAGATAGAAAAATATAATAAAATCAAAATATAAATAACAAAATTACGAAAATAAATAATAAAAAGATGAATAGATTTTATATAAACATTATTTTGCACCACAAATAAATGACAATAAAGTGCAATCATGTTAGTATTCTCTCAATTCTGTTCACTATAAATAAGTAATACCATATTATTATATTTTTTTTGGTTAAAAATACATTTTTATTTTGTATTTTTTTTATTCCTGGTAACTTCTGACATGTAGTTTTGTAGTTAGACTTAATAATTTACAAAGTCATATTTCAATTACAATTTCTACTGCTAAATGTTGAAATCGTATTTTAGCCAGTAATAAAAGACATTGCATCTGAATACATGTATACATAGTTTCCATGATTATTAACAAAGAAGTTAATAAATCATGATTTAATGAAATATTAACTTAATCTAATAAATGTAAATTCAAAATGATAACTGCAAAATGTAAAAATTTTGGTTGTTAAAAAACTTCACAAATAGAATGCTTTTATTATATACTTTATTTACCCAAATATTAATATTTTTTATCAACAATATATTTAGTAAAATGCTTATTCTTCAATTATACCTTTTTTTTACAATTTTGAGTTGTTGTTTTTTTATTCAGATCTTTTATATTTATTATATATACATGAATCTGGACAATAACTTAATTTTAGTATAGAAAATCATTATAATTATTTGTTTCTTGATTTATGAAACATTTGGTAAAAGCAATTGAGTTCATTGTCTGATGTAAAGTTGTTGTTGTAATCACTCAACCTAATATAATTACATACCATTTTTTTAGTATCTTAAACTTAAAATCAAAATATAATTCAAAAATTAAAAATACACAGGTCATATTTTATCTTATTTATTTATATAAATATTTGCATTAAGATAATAATGAATATGTTATGTATTTAATGCATGTCTTTTCATTACCAAATCACAATATGATATCTCATCAGTATTAAATCTTACCTTTGTTAAGGTATTTCATGATTCTATATATGGGTATTTTGAATTTAATAATATTAATGGAAAATATGAATGGAAGAGAAAGAGCTGTGTATATATAAATGTAGGGTTATTTACATAATATTTGTTTACTGGCATCTATGATATAAAAAGATAGTGCTTACATCTCTTTTATAAGATATATGAATATAGCTAATTATATTGTAAATCATTTGATTTGTATAACTTAATATATGAATTGGCAACAAAATGTATTGTTATATCACTTTAGTTACCAGTTTAAAGTTTTGAACTTGTTGAAGAATAATATACAGATCTACGAATGATTACTATTAACACCTCTCTATTAAAGAATAAATCTTATTTATAAATATTTGCAAGAACAGGTATACTCTAATAGTTCTAAGTTCAAAGACCATTATTGTATATACGAACGAAAAGCAAATCTCTTTATGCATTGACATAGGAGATAATTTGCAAAATATAGTTTTTAATAAAGCCTCTGTACTCTATACATACACACGAACATATATAATATAATTTATAAATTTTGATCTCTAAGTTTAAAATTTTATTATATGTGTTAATATGAAAATAACATTTTTATTGTAACAAACGGGTTAAATTTTATAGTAAAATAGCAATTTAATAGCGCTTTTGTGACAATGTTTTTTTTTTTTTTTTCAAATAATTCTAAAAAAAAAAAAACAGTCAAGGAATTAATTGCTTGTAGTATGTATTTTAAGTTATTTAGCTAGCAATAATCATATGGCCATTTTTGCCCAGTAATTTGAAAATTTTAAGTGTTGGGGTTATGGATTATCTATTTAACAAAAAAAATCATAAGCCTGAAAAAAATATTTGTGTTCCTTCGTATCTAGAATTAAATAATTATAAGAATGCTAGTCAGAAATTTAATCATTAATCCATATGTTATTAATATGAAATAGTATTGATACGATGAGTAGATACCAATAGTGAAATCTAAATTATGATGAAGACATCAATATAAGTTTTCTGGATAACGTTTTTGCCCTGAAATAACGTTGGTAATGCGGCTGATGATCATAAATAATTTTTAAGACAAATCTTTTATTTCCACAGGCATTTATTTATTTGCCTCCTTTTCTTTCCATTTATTTTTTTCTAATTGTTTTAGTATATTACATTTTTTTAATTCAACATTAAGTTTTTTTTTTCTCTTTTTAAATTTTAATAAAAAGTCCATTTTCAAAAAGTTTACCAATATAAAAAAAATCAATATTGGTAATACTATTAAAAGGCAAATCTAGAGAACTGTAATCTTTCTTGAAACATTAATTACTCAACGAGTTTACATCTTAAATGTAATTACTGTGACTTTTTTTTTTTTTTGTTTTTAGAATATTGTCATCCAAGATTATTTTGTAGACTTACAATGATTAAAAATACCATTTAAGTTTAAAATTAGATTCATTCTGGAAATTTTTTTTCTTTCTTTTAATCTTTGTCTGTATGTGAAGCCAAGCATCTGGAAAGTAGGAAAGAAAAGATAATTTTCTTTAATTGATTGAAAATTCTTTCTTCCATTTAAACATTTTTGTTAATGTTGAGATGATAAATTATAAATACATACTAAATTATATATATGTAAAATTGTTTTTTTATTATTATTTTTATTCAAGATAAATTATTTTATTTTCACCAATGATAAATTGCAATATATTTTATAAACATTAAACAATCATAAGTTCTTTTACAATTCTTTATAATATCATGAGCTTTTTCGCCATTTTATATTTATTAGTGTGTAAATAATATATTGAACTAAAGATCTTATACAAATTCACCGTTTATAAAAAAGTGTATTGGACACATATATATATAAAACTTGAATATTAACAATTTTGCAAAAATTCTAAAACAAAGATGAAATGAGCTGAACAAATAGAATATATATATATAATGAATTAGGATACTCTTAGATGGATTATAAATAATACAAAAAAATAGAGTGATATATATTTGTGAATTAGGAGTGAAAACATCAGTCCAATATACATCAATGTTTTGCTAACCAAAATAGTGCTAAGTAGCTAAATATTATTGACAAATTCAAGCCAATACATTCAAATAAATGTCTGTTTAGCAACAATATTGATTTACTTAATTATCTCTTGTCTTTTTTCATTCTTCTTTTAAAATAGACATAATTTCTTTATTCAAAATCTTTCATTAATTATTTATTCTTATATTTTATTCTTTCTATATACCCCATTAGAATGTCATTATAATTTTTTTCTCAAAATTATATCAATTTTTATTCATTTTTAATGATTATTTTTAACTAATAATGTTAAGAGGAATCCATTAAATCTCTTAAACTAGACAAATTTCAAACCATTCTTCCTACTAATAAAGATAATGCTAGAGTTGTAAGGAACACTACTGGTTCTCACAACAGAAAGGAGAAGTACTCATGGTATGGCAATACAAAAAAGTGAGGAAAAAATGTTAAAAAATAATAACATATTTAAAAAATATTATATCTCTGGGACATATCTAAATTCCAAAACATTACAATACATAATGCCCTTGTGTTAATTTTGCAATTTTACTATATTAAAATTTATTCATATTTCTTTTCAAAATGTTTAATTATTTGGTATATAAGACCCAATTTTTATATGAATCCTAACAGAAATAGAAAAAAAAATGGTATCTCGGTAAGCACTGACATCCAAAATTGATTAACAGTGTATTGCATGATGAAGCATTAATCTGTTGTAAAAAATGTTAAATGGCTGTAATAGCTTTCAAACCAGAACAACTCTTTACATTGAAAATATATTGCAATTGTTAACATTCTGCCTAGAAACAACATGCTTTCAATACAGCACAATTTTTTTCCAATTAAAAACAATGGATGAATTTATCAGTAATATTTACAAGAAGAGCTTGAGCCACACCATAAATACTATTCTTTATCCAAACAAATGTCTGACCTGTGCTATGTTAATGACACATTTTTATAAGCCCACATGGTAAAATACTATTGCAAAAATATATTACAACTAAATTTACAATAGAATGGATTTTGTGAAAAGATTATCTCATGATAAAATTTAAGCCACTATTTACAGTAAACCCACATACATAGAAAAAGTATTACCATATGCATATAATCATTATAGTATTATTTGAGAACAGAAGAAAAGAATCTTGGTCAGAAGTTAGAAACCTAGAAAGAAGACCAAAACAGTACAATTTCACATCAACAATGTCTATCCATCTAACAATCATTAAAAAAGATTAAATAAAAAAAAAATAAAAATATTAGATATTATAGTTTATCTACCCCCCCATATATATATATATATATATATATAATGGGTCTAGCTCAGATAATGATTACACTCGGCTAAAATGCATATAATTGACAATAGAAATATTCTATATTAATATTAATAATTCTACTAGCTCAAATTAATAAAAATAATGATAATGGTTCAGTTTATAAAATAAATAAATAAATATTTATTAAATCATAAGACTAGGAAGTGAGATACAAGTGGTAATAAAAAGTTCATTGAGCCAATATCCCACAGGATACTACCTCAATGGCATAAGAACACTATCCCCCCTATTACGATCTCAAATAATAAATGTATAGTATTCTTATGACTTCAATAATACCTAATCATTAAGATTACACTAATAAATAAATCTTAATCTTTTTATTTAAAATAATTTAGCTAAAATAAATCTCAGGTTCTTAAACTAATTTACGTCAATCAAAATTACTGTAGTAAAGCATAAGGGATTTAATATCACACTCAAACACACCTAACTAATAACAACAACAACAACAATAATAATAATAATAATAATAATAATAATAATAATAATAATAATAATAATAATAATAATAATAATAATATTATTATTATTATTAATAATAATAATAATAATAATAATAATAATAATAATAATAATAATAATAATAATAATAATAATAATAATAATAATAATAATAATAATAATAATAATAATAATAATAATAATAATAATAATAATCTTCATTGTATGATTTAATCTTATTTATCTTCCCCCATTATAATTCTTATTAACCATAATAAAAAATAAAGATATAATATAACATAATCTTTTATTTTTCACATGATATAGTAATAAATATGTGGTAGTATCTTATAATCTGAAAAAATATATGTGTGGCAATGGATAGCATTATAATTCTGTGTAATATTATAATAATTAACTTATGACCATAAAGATAATGTAAATGTAATTTCTTAAGAAAATATTATAATTCTTAAATAATACTTTTATTTATTTATGTGCAAATGTTATGTTTTGGTTCAAAGCCTCTGTGGTTAAAATGTTTTGTAGAGTGAGAAAGAAATCATCTTAACACACAAATTTTGAAAAACAAGTTTAACAAAATATTATTACAATAAAATAAACAATGATCTATTTGCAATATTTACAGTTTTCAAATAAATCTTGCATCATTGCGATTTTGTTACTCATAGTAAACTAATAAAATAAAATAAAATTAAGTCTGCACTATGACTTTTAAAATAATTTGTCTATTTACATCTTCATCAGAATTTTATAATAATGATAAAATTAATCTACATAACTTTTAAATATTATTTATCATTAAGTATCATTTCGATATGCTTCCTTTAAACATACATTAGTTATGAAGCATAAAACAGAAAATACAAAAATAACAGTTTTAATATGGAAAGAAAAAGTTTTTCACAATTTCAAAGTTAAACTTTAGACCAATATTTCTGATGCTAAATGGAACAGAAATTGGAATATTAATATAATGTTTTATGATCTACAAATAAAATGCCTATAAAAAGTTATGAATATTATCTGATAAAAATATAATAAGTTTTATAATATGAGTTTCAACTGTATGACTTTATAGGGAACAAATTGTTACTGCCTTATTAATTGGACAATTGGTCTTATAAATTGAAAACTGTTTGGAATTTTAAGCAAACACTCTAAAAGATTAATGAGTATGATGACTAAAGAACATTTTTGATTCAACTAGCATTGAAAATTGATATTTACTTTGAGAGATTGATAAATATTACTAAGAACTGTAAATAAGAATTGTGGACAATGGTACAAGTCCTTAATAAGCTTTATTATTTTAAAGATATTTTTAAAAAGAAAAATACAATATAGACATGATTGTAAAAATTATAAATAATGGTAAGTGTACTATAAGTTCGCGTAACATTTTTACAAGCAATTTGTTTCACTCTACTACATAATGCTATTATACCCACAACAAAAATAAGTGTCACTCTTATGCCACTGTCCATAGATTATTCAAATTTACAATGGATGGCTCTTGAATAAAGTTTAAAAAATGTTCCTATAAACAGGTGTTACATGTAGATAGAGAAAACAACATGGTATTTTGTTGATAGATTTTACTCCATTAATATTTGTTGATCATAACACAAAGCATATCAGACAGATTGCTTTTTTTCTATTTTTAAAAGATGATGACTAGCTGTCACAATTATACCTGCTTTGTTTTAAGGCATACTTTTGATATAATCATTAGGTTTATATTAATTCACAACAAATATAATGAACATTTTAAGCGAGTTTGTTTATTCACATTTAATGGTGGAATTAACTTGAATATATATTTTTAGATGATAATATTCTAATTCATACTGCTCATGCAACAAATAACAGTTTAAAAACTTCAGAATGATAGCAAATTTTATTACTTGCAGGTAGTTTATAAATATTTTTTCTATTTTTTAATGATTAGTAGAAGTCAATATCATCTAGTGTATATCTTTAAAAAATGTGTTTTTTCTACTTTAAATAATAATCTTTGTATTTATATAAATCCTGTTTAAATGTTATATAATTTCATCTCTCAGAATAAAAGTAATTTTTGATGCAAATGCTAACCATGAAAAAATAAAGATGGTATTCGTGTTATTTGATTTAATTGTGTATTTTGTAGATATTATATTATAATAATACTATTTAACTATTACTGTTGTCTAAGCAATTAGTAATAAATTACACTAACAATAAATAGAGACCTATTTAAAATAATTAGACAAAAATGTAAATCTAAAAAAAAAAGACTATCATTAATCAGTGAAGATGAAATATTCCTTACAAAAGACAAAACATTCTTTTTTAAAAAAATACAAAGTTTATTTCTACAGACAAAAAAAAAATTAAATACATTTAAATATTATTTTTTTAAAAAAAATAGTATTTTATTCAAAAATTTCTTAAGCTTTATAACAAGTTTGACTTCATTGAGTGAAATATAAATCAACTTTAAATCTGAATTCATATTTGTGTCAGGTAATTGTGCACAGTTCAATTTTATTAGAGAAAATTAATTTTTCAGAAAATATGAAAAGAATTTCCATATAATATGGGACAATCAGTTTTAAAAAATCGATTTATTTTATAAACATACACGAAGCTATTTAATCGAAAACTTAACCAAAAGATTTAGCTATAATCATTCAGTTAGATGAACCAACTATAAGACAATATTGACATATTTATTGTATTGCTTCTTTATGAAATCAATCAATAATATTTAGCTTTTAAATAAAATTCTAATTATTTAAATACATTTTAGTAATAATAATCTACCTTACAAGATCAGAAAACAATTATGAATAAGTTTAAAAGCTAATGTAACCTTTAATTATACAACTGCACAGCAAAAAGTTGTAAATAGCCCACCCCACTCCTAAACGTTGGAAAAACAAATATTATTCATCAGGCTTTCAAATTGTCAGATAATGAGATTTTTAACAGTTTTGTTTTTGTATCATTCTCTTTCTCAAAATAGCTCAATTACCATTCAATTTTTAATGGCAAGATGAGATAAAAGTGCCTGAAAAAAAACTAAGCCCAAATTGAAGCTGCTAAAAATTTCAGTTTTATTCAATCCCTATGCAAACCATGATCATGGAAGGCATATGTATAAGGAAATATTTTTGAGATTTTTAAACACACACACACACATATATATATATATACCCAAAATACATAAAATTCAAATATATAGGGTATATGAGCACAGACTTTCACACTACTCACCATTTTCCACTCTATCTCATTACACTAATACACTTAAACACATATATGTCAACTTTGGGTAAACATGAGTGTGATGAGAATCTCAGCTTCAGGGTGGCCTTTGAGTATTCCATCATCAGATTTTTAATTGGATGAATGGTAGAAGAGTTGGAGTAGATTGAAGCCTTTCCATTAAAGTATGAACATTGGCTATTTTAATATATATCTGAGAACTTATTGCATATATGTGTAGAGATAATAATCTGGACCAACTGATGATTGCTGTTTTAGCATGAAATACATATATTGGCGATTTTTTTTTTGACATATATGTGTTTAAATGTATCAGTATTATGAGATAGAGTGGAGAGTAGTGAGTAGTGTAAATGTCTGTGCTCATATATTCTATATATTGCATATATTAATACAGGTATATAATAAGCCTGTATTTCAGTTATAAAATTCAAATGTTTAACTCTCTGAAAAAATGATGCTATACAATTGATTTTATGTATAATTGTTGTACATAAAAAGAAAAAACCCTTGACATAAATTAAATACGCCATTTTTTTATATCTAGCTTAGCATCCTGAGAAAAATTTTAATAGTTTTAAATTAACTGATGACTTTTAAAACCAGTCATGATTTTTTTAGGCAATTTATTCCTGATAGCAAAACAAATAATTTTGAGGTATAATTGAGCCGAATGTGATAATGTCATCCAAATATCCTTTTATTTTATAAATATTACCATTTTACTTTGTATTTTACAATACTTTGTTTAAAATCATAGCCAAAGTATAAAGGAAAAAAATGATCATACCTGGAAAGTTTCAAAAATGTATTAGCTTTTATTACTTTAAACATAAAAAAAAAAAAAAAATCAGATATAATTATTATATACAACAGAAAAATGCATTCATTAATTAAACTCTCCATAAATAATTTTAACCTTGATTATCAACTATCTAAAAATTATCTATTTTAAGTAAAGTGATCAATTGTTGACACCTGAATCAGCATTAACCAAGAGGAAATATATTTTATTGATAAAAGAAATGGATATAATGGAGTCAAATCCAATAAATTTCTTATAATACAATGATAATGCAAATCTAGACAAGAAAAACAAAGTTTTTAACTATTAATATTTCTATTTAAAAAAACAAGTTTCTTATGCATTCTAAAATAAAGCTGAGCATTATTTTTTCAGAACTTCATGAATAAACAAACAGACAAAAACAATTTCAAAAAGTGAAGTTGCTTAGTTCAATTCCTTTTTATTCAATACATCCATTATAAAATGAGAACAATAATTCAGAATTCTTTTACACAAAGAGATCTGACACATTTATATCACAAAAAAAAAAAAAAAGAAGAAGAAATGATAGATTATTTTTTGTGATAGAAAACATGTTTTTCTTTCAATCGATTCTTAGTCAATAATTATTACTTGCTAACTTTTCTTAATTTTTCGTGTTACCTGTTTACCAATTTTATTTTGTTTGCAGTATATGTTTCTGACACTCACATAGATATTTAAACATAATCATTAATACACTTAAATCATTAAAAAATTGTGATTACTATCAGACTTGAATAAGGGTAAGACTTTAAATAAGTGTCTGTTTGCCTCCCCCCCCACACACACTTTAAAAAAACAACAACACTAAATATATATAAAAGTTATCCTTGCTCATTTTTTCTGCTACCTATTATGCATAAACTTTTATAAATCTAATAAAACTACTGTTGGAAAATAATTCAGAAATAAAGTTCTGTGTGTTACCAAAAAAAAAAATTGTAATCATTTCCCTTCCCACACAAGCTATAATTTTTTGATATTATATATATATATATATATAATATCAAAAAATTATTACTATATATATATATATATATATATATATATATAATAGTAATAATAACAAGTCAGATGTCACATGACTTATATATAGCTTGCATTTATCATAAATAATAAAAAAAAGCTTGTTTAGAGCTATTAGCACGCTCTTAATTTTTTTTTTTTTTATATATATATATATATATATATATATATATATATATATTCACAGTAAATATAGCAACCAATATTTCTAACTGCTGTCAAGGCAACCTTCACACCTTTTAATAGCAAGAATGGAAATCCATTCTTACTAATGATCCATTAATATATATGGGCACTTAAAGATTGCAACTTGACTACAGAGTATGAAATATTGTTACAATGAAGTTTAAATAAACCTTTTTAAACATGAAATAAACACGTCACTATAATGCAGACTATTAAATAGTCATCTAAAACATTACTTAATGCAATACTTTTAAATTGCCCATGTCTTATTTAGAAATAATAAGTGAATTAGTGCCTAAAGCTAATCTGGGATAATGATGTAATTAGTTTCCAACCAGTAACCACCTAAACATTTACAGTAAATATAGCAACCAATATTTCTAACTGCTGTCAAGGCAACCTTCACACCTTTTAATAGCAAGAATGGAAATACATTCTTACTAATGGTCCATTGAATATATATGGACACTTAAAGATTGCAACTTGACAGTTAACACAGATGATAGATAATGACGATGATAATGCTGCAGATGTGTAAAATAATATTAATACTTTCATTTCTCAGCAATGACTAAAAAAAAAACTTTTAAAGATTTTCAACCGTAATTAATTTTTTATATTAGCATGATTTAATTATATTTTATTTAATTATTTTATAACATATCAATGTTAAATACTTTTTAAAAAAAATTAACGAAGAAACAACAAAAGAGAGAGAGAGAGAACTTAAGTAATTATAAATATTTAAACTTCTGCTGTTTTTTCTAACTCTTTTTCTGACTTTCATCAATATTTAAATAATAATTTATCTAATATTGTAAATGCTTATTTTTTATTTAATTTTACTTCCATTAAAATTTTATAAGATACTATTTTTAATGAATTATGAAAAACAATATACATTTTTTTATTTATTGATTTTTGTCTTTTTATGTAATATTAAAAAAGTATATATACATATATTTTATAAGAATAAAGTAATTTGAAGATCTCTAAATGTAAATACAGTATAAAGTTTTATTGTTTGATCCTAGCATTTCAGTCAAAACGTTATTTGGAGCCGTATATCTAATTTGAAAAAAATATATAATAGTTGTAAAGAGATATTTTATAAACATTTCCTAATCCTTAAATATAATTCTCTTTTATAACAATATGTAAATAAATGTTATTTTATCTACATAAATGCCATCAAATAAATATTCGAATAATTTTTAAGGATTTGGATTAGAAAAAAGAAAATAAATTCAATTATAAATTATATAGTGGACGGTTGAAGACTAGACCAACTGATGATTGCTGGTTTAGCATGAAATACGTATATTGGTGATTATTTATCTTTTCAACATATATGTGTTCAAGTGTATCAATGTTATGAGATAGTGTGGAGAGTGGTGGGCTGTGTGAAGGTCTGTGCTCATATACCTTATATATATATAAAATATTGTTTTTTTTTAATTTTAATTCACAATTAGATTTCAAATTTAGAAAATAATAAAATGATCTTTTAACATTTAATGCCTAGTAAAGTGAGATCGCAATACTTGTTTTCGAGTAATTGTTTGAGTTGATTTTTTTTTTTTTTTACATATGTATAGGTAAAATAAATTTAAATGGTTTGTTTTGATGCAAAAACCTCTTTAGCATCCAATGAATAACTATTTGCATGGGTTAAATACAAGATACCTTAAAAGAAGAAAATATTAAGTTTCTTTGGAAATTCTGTCATTAGCAAACTATTTTGGATTTAAATTCTAGTTTATGACTAGAATATGCAAATTCCGTAATTTCTACACTATGTGACTTTTTATTTATATTTTAATATAAGCTCAAAAATCAAAATTATATAATTATTATCAGATATTATTCATTATAAAAAAGGTAGGATAAGTAAATAATTTTTACTTGTGTTTGTATGTGTTAACTTATAATTATTTTAAATAAAAATAATTATTGCATTTGTAAAGCAACCACTTTTAAAAACAAAGACTTTTAAACAGTTTAATACTTTATGAATAACTTTCTGTATATCTGATTCATAGTAACAAATGCTGCTTATTAGCGATCTCTTAATATTTTTATCAACAATATGATAATTATCTGATAAGAAAAAAGTTATTGTTCTTTATAATTTTTACTATTATTTCAATATAAGATTTTTTTTTTTTCTATATTTGCAAAGTTGTCATAATATTTTTTTCAGAATAATTTTTGATTGTAAACATGTATTTTTAAGACTTTTTGAAAATATAATACAAAAATAAAAGCAACTTTCAGCAAATAAAAAGTTGTAAATTAAATTCAGTCTGCCACTAGAAATTCTTTAAAAGATACGACCAATTAAGAAGTTAAATAAGTTTGTAAAAAGTTTAAGCTCAAAATAAAGTTGCTTGTTTAATTCCCAACTGAGGAGGATCAAAAAATCTTGATACAGTTTATGGGATGCAACTATCATGTCAGAAAAACCTCAAGGACTGTACCACAATAAAATTTAACATATATTTTAATCATAATTAGATATTTACAAATCACTTTAATATATAATGTAATATTTGATTTTTTTTTTTTAGTGAATTTTTTATTTCAGTTGATATTTTTGACTGCAAAACAATATCCCTTGATATATATATATATATATATATATCAAGGGATTTTAAACAATTTAATGATATATATATATATATATATATATATATCATTAAATTGTTTAAAAACTATTTTAAAAAATGCACAGAAAAATGGCAAATTTTCTCTTCAAATAATATATCTATAAAGAGCTGAAAATTGATGAATATAATAAAGTTATTGCATTGTGTTGAGCAATGAAAAAAAGTGTTAAATATCATTGACTTTATATTAAAACTAATATAAAAAATATCTTATAATATATTATAAAATAATACCTTATAAAAATATAGAAAAATTGTAAGTAAAAAGAATATTTATAAATAATTTTTAACTCAAATTTATGACTAGTCAAAACATGATTTTGATAGAATTTAGTAATAAAACCCCACAGGAGATTTATCACTAATATTGCTTTTAAAAGTAGTAATTTAATATATTTATTTTATTTCAAATCTATCTATTATTTTATTGAATAATCAAGGGATATTATTAAATGAAAGTGCTACATTACTGGCTAATGAGAAACATTAATTTTTTGTATACACATATCCAGTAATCACTTTAATTTTTTATACTGTTAAGATAATACTCGTATAATTTTGAATACAAGTTAGTTTACTTGTTTATAAATATATAAATTCAACATTCCTTTTCTTTTTAAAACTTGTTTTTATTCCAACTATAATTTTCTTTCTCCTTCCAATACAACGTTTCAACTACATTCTGTAGTCATTATCAAGTTTCCTTAAAAAATAATAATAAAATAAATAAATAAAAATAAAAAACAAAAATAATAACACAAATAAATAAAATATTAATACATTCCAAATATATAATATTCAATTAAAACCATAATATTATTATAATCTACAAATACAATTATTTACCTCCTTCCCTATCTTTAATTATTTCTTTTAAATTACCTTTATAAATTAATACTCTTCTTATATAAATTTATTATATTTTCTCTAAATCTTTACCCATTAACATTCTTTTTATATTCCCCCCCCCCTTTTTATTTTTATATATTATTTTAGAATGTATAAATTCAGTATATATAATTAAATGTATGGATTGTGACAAAAGTAATATAAATATGACTTATATAGGAACAAGTAAGAATAAATTAAAAACTAGATTAAGGCAGCATTTATATGATAAAAAATCTGCTATATATATTCATAAAAAGGAATTTAAGCATGAAAATTTTGATATAAGGCCATTGGAATGCGTTACAAATTTTAAAGAGAGAATAAAAAAAGAGGAAGTATATATAGATAAGTATAAACCAGTATTAAATAGAATGTTAATAAATAGAGATAAAAAATAAGTTAATATAGGAATAATATATAAAAATAAAAAGGGGGGGGGGATTATAAAAAGAATGTTAATGGGTAAAGATTTAGAGAAAAGATAATAAATTTATATAAGAAGAGTATTAATTTATAAAGGTAATTTAAAAGAAATAATTAAAGATAGGGAAGGAGGTAAATAATTGTATTTGTAGATTATAATAATATTATGGTTTTAATTGAATATTATATATTTGGAATGTATTAATATTTTATTTATTTGTGGTATTATTTTTGTTTTTTATTTTTATTTATTTATTTTATTATTATTATTATTATTATTATTATTATTATTATTATTATTATTATTATTATTATTATTATTATTATTATTATTATTATTATTATTATTATTATTATTATTATTATTATTATTATTATTATTATTATTATTATTATTATTATTATTTTAAGGAAACTTGATAATGACTACAGAATGTCGTTGAAACGTTGTATTGGAAGGAGAAAGAAAATTATAGTTGGAATAAAAACAAGTTTTAAAAAGAAAAGGAATGTTGAATTTATATATTTATTATCATGGAGCTATAATTTAAAAAGAAAAAGAAGTGAAAAGATATGTATATAATTATATTTTTACTTGTTTAGTTACAGAGATATGATACTACATCAATATATATATATATATATATATATATATATTTAGTATTATATTGATATATATATATATATATATATATATATATATAATTTAAAATAATCAATTTAAAACAAAAAACTCACTATAAATAAAACAATTTTAATACATAAATCCAGCTTTTATTTCTTATTAGAACCTTATAAAGATGTTTCTTTTTGCAAACATCACATTACCAACTATTCTATAGAAACTCCACCCAATGGACATAATTTACATTACAATAAATGTAATTAATAAAATACATACATTTACATAAAATAATTAAACATATTATAATTCTTTTTTTTTAAAAAATGTATTTACAAAACAATCTAAAAAAATATTTCAAATTACAACCCTAAAGTTTCCAATAATATAACAAAGCACATTTGTTTAAATTTTCACGAATATACAAAGTTTCATAATCTTATATTACATTGTAATGTTTAGCATACTTTATTACTTGGATGTTTTTTACCTAATTTATTTTATGTCCAGTACCCCCAAAATGTATATATTTATTAAAAAGGCAACATTGAGAACAAATTTTAACATTGCAATTTGATAATTTAAAGTATTTATACATTAGTTATTTTAATTTTGCATTAATTGTAAGTACACTATTTGCTTGATAGCATAAAATAATTAAGAAGTGCTTTCTGGATATATACATGCAAATTCAAAGCTACTCAAAGATATAGATCTTTATCCAGAAAATAGTATGCATATATCATTACGATCTAATTTATTCAAAATCTCAGCAAATAGTTCTGGAGTAACTTAGAAAAAGAGTGATGTTATAAAATCTCTATAATAAATAGTCTATTTAAATACTGCTTAATTACACATGTAATAAAAAGAAGTGAATAAAATAAACTTCAGTCATGTGTTTTCAAGATTTACATGAACTCTCCCATAGTCATCAGTTTAACAAGCATAAAAAACTACTTATGCTTAGAGCTTATCATTATATAAACTAACTTTGTTCACATGATGAAATCAGGGATTTAGCCTATTATGTACCTGATATATAACCTGTTAAATGAATTGTATAAAGTTATTTATTCTATGTCAGTAGGAAGATAGAATCTCATTTTTACCACCTGTGATTGGAAATAATTGTTAAACTTTGAATTTACTGTAATAAATAGTCTATCTATATAGCATTTGACTATTTATGAAATATAGAGAAGGGAATAAACTTTTGGTCACAAGCTTTTCAAGAATTTACATGCACTCACTCATAATCATCAGTTTAAAAACCAAGTCAACCTTGTGCCCAAAATATAACTTGACAAATGAATTGTATAAACATATTCATTATATAGCAGGAGAGAAATATAATCTTATTTTTTACTACCTGAGATTAGAAATACACTATTTATTATAGTAAATTCAAAATTTAATATTTATTTGTCATCACAATTGTTAAAAATTAGATTTTATCTCTTTCTTCCCATATAATGAATAAGTTTATACAATTCATTTGCCAAGTTATATCAGGCAAACCATAGATTAAAGCTCTGATTTCAGTATAGTAAGAAAAGGTTGACTTATGAAAATATAAGCTCTAAGCATATATGCCCATGTATGCTTTTTAAAATAATGCTTACTGATAGGTGTGTATAAATTCTTGAAAAGCACATAGTTGTTATATTCCCATCTTTATATTGTATCTCTATAAAAAATCAAATTGTTAGAGTTCTGGCCTACTAGCAGGTGAGTAAAAGTTTTATTTTATTTCCAATTGAGGAAAAATAATTAAACATCTAACAGAGAATTTCTCAATGTACAATAAGCATGAACACTATATTTTTATGGCTTAGTATATTTATGTCAAGGTCATTATATCTACAAGTCATAATTATTTGCATAAAAACAAAAAAAAAAGTGTTTGTATTCATTTATTATTTTTTTTATTTTTATAAGTAAATCATTTGTGCATTTTTTACATTGATTTATACAATGTACATTTAATTTGTTGAAATAATAGTAAAATTTAGCCATGGTTCAAACAAAAAAAAACTTTATAAACATGTACACAAATATTTATACTGATGTTTAAGAGAAAGAAAACACATTCTAATTATTTAATTTACATTATCTAAATTTAAAGGAAGTATATTTATACCAAGATGAAAGTTATTACTATATTTAAAATATATTTCATGACATACATTGTTATTTTATACAACTATAATTGTGATGATGTAAAGCTGGAATATCATTGCATTCTGGAGCAACTCATAATTCTTTTGCTTGAGTTTGTGGCTTCAGCTAATTCTGATTTATAAAACTCATGCTTTTCTTAAGATTGTGAATAACTTGAATATGTAATATTTAACACTATAATAACTCTTATTTAAAAGTATCTTTTAATAATTTTTAAAGTAATAAATGTCATGCAAATTAACAGTTTTGTAATTAGTAAAATTTAATTTAAGTACCATTATTAAAAAATATTAATGAAGACAATAAAAACTGACAATGTAATAAGTTTACACAATGTATCATCTGCTTCGAAAAATTATACTAATAAACATCATATAATTTCTTAAATATTTATTCCATAGAACTTTATTAAAAAAACTCATCAATTAAAATAGTAAGTGAACTACTTGGAGCTAAATGTGGACTAGTCTAGATAAAAGTTTAATAATTTAGAATCATTAGGAATATGATATATCTCTTACGGCAGTGAAATCCACATTATTCTACAATCATATTTGTTTAATTTTTTACAATCAGTCTATTAACATTTGCTTAACCAATTGTATTCTGTCCCATAGATAGGACCAGAGAATAGTCACTTTATCAATTCATTCATTTTTTACTTTCATTCTCTTCATTGCCTAGCTTTTCAATTAGCATATAACTTTTTCCATTCTTATGTCATCCATCAATGTTAACCTCTTCCATCCTTTTTTTTTTGCTTCCATTCAACATTCCCTCTAAAACATCCTTCATTAAACTATACTTTCTTTGATATATGTTCAATCCAGTTTCTTCTAACGTCTTCAATCAATCTTTTTATGTACTGTTTTCAAAACCTCTTCATTTGTTATTTATTCATCCAATTGATTGTTTCTATTTTTTTCTATGTCAACATCTCTAAGACTTCCAATCTGTAATTTTATTATTTGTTGTCGAACCTGAGAAGCATTTATCAATAGCTGTATGACACGCTTTATAAAAACATCATTGCCTTACATATACGTGTGCTAAATTTTATAGAACCGATTGAATATTTGAAAGTAAAAAGCCAAGAGTTCTATTCTTTTGTAATGCCTAAGAGCATGCCATCTTGATTACAAGTTGTATTGTCTTATTTCAAATGTTGCATTTATTAAAATGTTTCACTTTAAGTATCTAATGATAATGCAGAATTGTTGCCTTCAGAAAACTCTCTGATTAAATGATAATGAGAAGTAAATTGGTTATCACTGGAATATTATTTTATTAAGAAAAAATTCTGCCAATATTTTATTTATATATATATTTATTTAAACAAAAAAAAATTATTATTTATTTTGTTATAAAAAGTTTCATAATTATTTTTTTATAAACACTTAATTTTGTTAAATTATAAAAATAAAAATACGTAATATAATAAAAGAAATTAAATTACTACACAATAGAAAATATTTCAGACATTCAAATTTATTTCATTGAGTGGCTTAATGAGATTAAGATAAGATGCCTTCATTTAATTCAAACTTATACAGAGAAAAAAATTTGCAAAGCAATTCTTCAAATAAACATTGATTCAAGGTAAGGATGCGTTTATAATTTAAAAAACACTATTAGTAAAATCTAATTTTAAATATAAACGATGTATGTTTACTTTTAAAAAATAAGATTGCAAATTTTGAATTATACAAAACAATTTATATTGTCTAATTATAAACATGTTTCAAGCAAAACTGTTGAATATTTTTTTTCCTTTGTTACTTCAATGTAATGTCGGTATTAAACTAATTTACTATTTCAATAATGTATTTGTAAAATTACTTCAGTTTGTAAAGATGAGAGAAACAAAAAAAAAAACAATATGTACGTTTAAAATATTTTAAATGACATAGATAAAAAAAAATACCAATTTTTAAACAAGTCTTCCAATTCACCCTCAGAGCACTCAAATCTCTACATATTAAAGTTAACTGTGATATTACTCTTCATAAATGTCAAACAATTACTATTTTAAATATAAAATTATTAAACTTCTTAATCTATAATATATACTTCAATTTAATTATTAGAAATAGAACAAAAATAATCTTTGCAATAAACTATTTTCATTTTTCTCATATATATTCTTAAACAAATCTAATTTAAAATTAGAATATAACAAATTTAATATTAATTCTAAAAACAATCAATGAAAAACGTCAAAATATTTTTGCTGATATTTTTTATTAATTATTTCTGAAAATAAAAATAAATGGTTAAATCATAATTTAACAATAATAATAATGATCATATAGACTGTTTCTGAAAAGTCGTATAATACTTGAGCTTCAAAATGACACGCTAAACACAATTTCAGTAAATAGCCAAACTATTTTTTTTTTTTTACTTTCTTTGGTAAGGAATTCATTCATAACCTTTAACCCTTAAATCTACTCCGTCATACTGGGGTCAACTGCATAGGGTATTGTGAACCTTAAACTAGGATTAACAATTTCATATATTTTTAGGCAAGAAAGGCAAAGTACAAATTGTCTTCCAACTTACTGGAAATTTATTTTGATAAACAGCCCATCTATTTATTTATTAATTAAAACAAATTGCAATGTTTTATTGAGTTTATTAAATTATTTTTTTAGAAATAGCAAGTACTATGATTATAATTTAATTTTGAAAATCTATTTTCTTCTGTTTAACACATTTTTGGATAAATATGTCAAACAAAATGATTCTAAGCTGATCTGTCTTGCATAACTGCACTTCATTTTTTTTTATTTAATAAACTTTTTTTTTTTGATATTCCAGCAATGTAAAAAATATTTTTTACAGCATTTTATTTATATCAATAATATGATCCAATAACATTAAATGTACAAATGTTGAGATTATTACAAACTAGCGAAACATTAAACAATGAGGATTGCCAATTCCTCAACAAGCTTTGTGATAAATGCTTAGCCAGAGAAAACATTTAAAATATCTCTGTCAGGAACCCCCCCCCAAAAAAAAAAAAAAAAAACCTGACCATGATTTCATGCTTTGGCACTTCTCAGAGAGGTACCAGAATAGGTTCAGACACTAGATCTAAAAATACCAACCCAAAGCCGCATAAATCTAAAAGTTATCTATTGAGTCGAAAATCTGAAATTTTCAGATACCTACATCTCTTCAAACTCAGCTATCCAACTCAAATAACTATATGAGGCTGATAAATCTTTAGCCATACCATATATTAGTAGTCTTAGTAATATATAATACTTAAGGCAGAGACTGTAAATAATCAAAATAAGAGTCATAATTAGAATTATTTTTTGCTATCAATATAATTCTTTACACACACTTATATGTATTTTATTTCTGCAAGAATGAAATCCTAAACATACTTATACATATATTGTATACATATTGATAATAAAATATTCCTATATAAATCATCTATTTTTTTTCCTAGATATTGTATAGAATTTATCTGTATTTTTATATTAATTATACTCATGTATATTAGAATTTTTATTATATCACTGCATAAGAAAAAGTATAAATGTATAAGATAAGGTGAAATAGATGATAATAAATTTTTAAATGATTTATTTGTAAAAATATTATAATACGATATTTGATGCAATACATAGTTCACATCTTCAGTCTTTTATTTATCAATAACTAAAAAGTAGGTTGTTTTTTAATCTTCTATTTTAATTCTTATATACTGAGAAAACAAACAAATTTGGAAAGAATATATATATATATATATATATATATATATATATATATATATATTATATATATATATATATATATATATATATTGTAACATAAAAAAATGGTGATCAAAAGTCCATTGTAACTTAAATGCTTGCTCAAATATAAATATTATTATTTTGCCACATTGTAACTTAAATACAAAGATCAATAGAATTAAGATTCAAATATTACCATTTTATACCTGGATAGTAGCTATAATAATAAATAAATATTAAAATGATGAATAGAAATAAATTAAACATATTTCTATAATTAGATTTTCAAAGATATTATAATATCAATAATTTGAAACAATAATGTCTGGAGACTAATCATTTAAGGTGTCTGGCCTATTTCAAACCCTAGTTAGACAGGTATTGTATCATCAATTAACAAGTAGAAACGATAAACAAATTATTCAGAACAAACTATTATAACTCAGGAAATAACATCAAATGAGTGAGTACACTGGTAACTCAATCAAATATCTCTCAATATATCCAATAGTAGATTTTACTCATTCTTATCTCTTGGTTGGATCTCAAATGCATATTTAATATATAACAAGTTGAATATGGTCTAGCAGGGCGCCACTAGGTTAGCTGGACCTAGACAAAGTTGTATTTATAGCTTTTTCACATATACTGGATTTGAATCCCCTTTTGGTACTTTATTTCTAATAAAAATGGAGGATTTTGCTTTTAGATCCATATCACTGTATGCACTAATATTTAGGTAAACATAAATCATTCTTAAACTAAAGTGGAGTATATAAATTTCATTAGACAGAAATCATTTCCTAGATCTTAACATAATAAATGGTTTCAATATGTTTATAAGTTTTACTAGCTCAGATTACTATTAATTTAGGATGGCAATTCACTCATCCTTGCATGAAATAGATGATGGAGTGGTAGTTATTACAATTATTCACAAATGTCAACTAAATACCATGAAATTACTATTTATTTATGGCCTTTAAACATTTTTCTATCTCATTAAGTAAAACGTGATGATGACAATGATAACAATAATGGTCTCAACCACAGCTTTAGGACTAAGCCTAATCATAAAATTTAGTTTCAGAAATTAATAATTAGTGGCTAATCTTAGTATATCTAATTGGAACTTAAATAGCTAATATTCACCTTGATGATGAATGATCACAACTAATAAAAAAATACTTTTAATGAAATATATACACCTCTGTTTAATAAAACAAATTAACATTTATTACTGCATTTCTAACATATACATAAAAATTTCTAGACATACATGAAAATTTATATGGATAATAACAATAATAATCATACTTGACTATTTGAAATCATACTATTAATTTTAAATTCTGCCCCCTTTCCTGTAAATGGTATAATGCATATATTAAATTGGATGTCAAATTGACCAAGATTTTCACTCCACAAGAAAAACATGTCATATATAAAGAAAATGAACACTTTTTTTAGCCCACATAACTTTAGAAATCTAACATGTAAAGCAGAATGAATAAAAACAAAAGTTAATGAAATTGGAAAGAGTAAGTTTTTCAGAAACAAGTTTTAAAGTATCTTTCCATCCCCCTCCCTTCTACACTCTGAAACCTATACTTTCTTAAAACAAGATAATTTAATATTTTAATACTGCTTATTCCTTCACATTCACTCGCAATTATACACAGGCAAAGTATTATTATGTATGTGTGTGTTTATCCCCGTGAAAACCAAAATATTTCTTAAAGCCAAAATAATCAAAAAAAATTATTTTACACATTATTTCATAAGTGTAAATTAATAAACAATCATAATTTTGGTACATACAAAATCATTAATGTAGCTTAAGTTTATCATTAGTAAGAAATTCTTGGTTTTAATCAATCTGAATTGTCTTCAAAAGTTCTTTAAATAAAATATACCACTTTATTGCTAAAATTTTATTAAGACTCTGATATCATAAAGAAAATAGATATAAAAAGTCATATTACCGATCCTTTGTTTTGTGGCAAACTTCCAAGGGTTCAAACTTGTCCTGTTAAATATGTATACCTTTGCAGCAACAATTTCCATTTTATTTGGAACTATCTCTTTCTTGAGGTGTATAACTATTTGATGACGATGATTCTAATACAGTTATTTGCTTTAGTGGACTATTTAGAAATCCTTATATTAATTTTAAATTTTTCCTGTTCGGCATGATTCTCATAGTGGATGAAATATAGTAGTTGTCTTCACATTTATAATTTTTTCTAGGTTTAAACTCAATCACTGGAACAATTAATTGGGCTCAATGATTAATATTTATCAGTAGATTAAATCATTTTTCTGATCTTCAAATGCAGGCGAATGTTTTCTTTTTTCTATTTAAAACATCTTATCTCTCTCAGTCAGTTGAAAGTGTAGAATATTTTCTTTTTAATTCAGACAAGGCTCTTTCTTTCCTATATGATCAGTGGGCTGATGGTCTGATTAGATGAGACATATATAAAAATTTTCTACTCTGCCATTCTTATATCTTTAACCTCCAAAAATTCAATATATATAAAAAATGACTTGAAATTGGGAATTTTTGTAGAGCTGAAACGCTTGTCTTTTCTCTTCAATATTTTTAAAAGTCTGTTCCCCCAGTCAACTGATTTTCAGACTGCTTTTATATCCAATTTTTATTGCTATTTTTGACCAATTCGTTTTTAGCTGGAGAGTGCAATCTTTTTTAGGAACATTAAAAAAAATCACACACCTGGTTTTCAAAAAAACATTTGTCTTGAAGAAAAAAATAGTCTTAATCCCTTTTCCTCACATATATCTGTAACATCTAAAATTGGAGCTTCTTTCTTTTGATCTTAGGATGAGACAATTTCAAAATTAGAGTTCTCACCAAGCTTAAACTCCAAAATGACAAACAATCATTTATAAAAACAAAATTGTTACAAAAATATATCTAATTTATCAGATTTTCTCCTTCAACACAAAATTGTTGAATAAAAAAAAATTATTTGACAGATTTAACCCTTCTTCTTTTTCAATATATAATAAATCTAAATGTATGTATGTAATGTACACACATACTTTATCTTTCAAATCATTCATAAACTGTCCATTAAAATAATATAAATGCTAGTTTAGAAATTATAACCCTAATATTTAAAATTAAATCTGTAACTTTTTCAATTCAAATTACAATTATAGAAAAGTAAAATAGAAACAGAATAAGATATTAGAATTGATCAAGTATAGGTTAGTTTTAAAGAAAGTTAATATTTAATATGTACAAATGACTAACTAGCTTTGTTAACACACATTGCCTATATATGTTTTGTAACTCTATTTAACAAATTGATTATTGAATAACTGAATGTGTAAACAACTAAAGAATATAACTGTTGTTCCACTCTCTTTCTGTCTTAAGCTTGGAGAGTTTGTAGAGAAGCATTACTCTGTTCTGGTTTTTAAGTCTATTTTACCTTATCTAATTTATACAAAAAATTGTTTATGATGCTATTTTCTTTGCATTGATTTCACTACTTTTCGTTGTTTTATTTATTTTTGGTTAAACAATTGCACAGATCTTTGATATGCTAATAAGTAAAATGCGTTAATAGTTACTTCTGAAGTAGTGTTGAGTCTTCTGATAGTAAAGCAGTTTACTAGCATTTTAATAAATCATATAAATTCTTTTAGAATTGATTAGGCTGTTGGATGAAAAATTTTCCAATATACTGTAGTTACTTCTAAGTACCTCTATCTGAAGTCCCTGAAGATCTAGCTCCAGAGAAAAACTTGATATCACTAAAAAACTTTTTCTGAGAAAGAGTAATTTTGATAAAAATGTGTCTTTTGGGAAATTCTATTGGTTTTAAGAAATTGATTGACATAGGGAAAAAGAATAAATGTCTTATAAAGTAATCTTATTAAAGTATGTTAAAGTTTGGGCTATTTAAAATTAAACTGTAAATATCTGTTAGTGATAATACTTATTTTTGGTAATTAAAAAATAATGAGAAATATGAAAAACCAGTCTAAAAAGTAATAAATGAAATAAATTATTTGAAAGGCTTTTTTTAAAAAAAAAAAAAAGTTAAAATTAGATAATAATTTAGAAAAATTTAAAATCTCATGCGAGTTATTTTATTTATTATAATCTTCAAGTACTAACTTTATATACGTGTGTGTGTGTGTGGATTTTTAAAAATTCTTTGGATGATATTTATCATTTAGAATTTATTATAATTGGTGAATAATTAAAAATTAAATTATAATTTTATTTAAGTAAAATATTTACTTAAAAATGTGACACTTTTTTAGGTTGACGTATATAATGTTGTTGTAGCTTCAGCCATCATAAACACAAATATCTCAAAGTAGAAGAGCTCAAAAAGTAACTGTGATGCCGTGGATAGCAAAATCACAATAGACAGAAAAATCAAAAAATTTCCCAAACCTCTCTCCGAATTTTAAATCTCGCGGGTAAAAAAAAAAATTGACTCTCTGATGGATTAATCACACCAATCACTTGGTTGCCATAACAACGTTGTCATGCAAAAATCGACGATATCTACCGGAAGGGAAATCGGTAAGTGTAATACGTCATCGGTTGAATTATCCACAAGTAACCTTTTTCATTTTATTGTTATCTTATTATAGTTATTTTTATTAATGTTTTTTTTATCTAAGATGATGAATGATATGAAAAATAAAAATATATAGTGCAAGAAAAAAAAAAACAATGAAAATAATTAGATTATTATTTAATATTATAAACTATAAAAAATTACAATCACCATATAATTTGTAAGAAATAACTATTAATAAAATTAATAAAATACATAAAATAAATGAGACTAACATTTTATAATCTAAATAATGTATTAAAAGCAGATAAAAGCAATAAAAAACCCAGAAAAAATTAATATATTATCATTTCATGAAGATGGCAAATATCAAAATATTTACAAAAAATGTAGTAATGTTTAACATTAGGGGAGCTAAAGAACAACGGCAACAAAAAATCTGATATATGTTAGATTATTTGAACCATTAAATTAGTGATATTTGTATTTTAATAAAAACAAAACTATATTAAAATACTTCAGCAGTAATGAATAAAAAAATAAATCAAATAATAATCGAGTGCATAGAGTAGCAATAATTATAATTAATGAAAACGCATGCATAAGTAAATTATCAATTTAGGTTTCTAAAGCAAATTGTATGATAATATCTTTGTGAATTTTATTATATATTTTTTAATAATTGCAATAAACTTAATTGTAAGATACAGCAAAATATATTCAGATGGTTGAAATATTGGTGCTATCAACAACTTTAATTTACTTAATTTAATGGCTTAAAAATAAATGTTATGAAACAACAAAGCACTCCAAAAGTATTGTATTTTGTGATATTTAATTAGCTTGATTTTTACAACAAAGTATTTTTATCTATTGACTATGATCAGATCAAGTATTCCAAAATGTTATATTCTATATGTTTTTTGCTTAATATGATTGTTTTGAAAAAACAATTAAAAAAACATGTGAATGACGCAGAATAAATAAGTTAGAATATGCACAAAGAAGGAGCAGATAGCATCAGTTCTAAAATAATGTTAATATATTTTTAGTTTATTTATAATTTCCCAAGTCTTTTAAATTCATTATTAATCCTTTATTTATTTCTTTTAATTTTTACTATAATTTATACACATTAATTCTTGACTATTTATTATCTGATACATAATAACTTAATATTTTCTTCAAAATAGAGATAATCTTAGATTTTGCACTTATAGGATTGGATATTTCCACCACTGTGATAAAATTTCTATTATTATATAATTTAATTATTTGCTTTTGCAGTTAGTGCAACAACAACTATTTGACCACATATTAGCCTAGAATAATTATTTTTAGGTTAATGATAATCTATCAATAATAGCTAATCATCTAATACTGTCCTGTGTTACATAATTTGGTGGATTGGACATAGGTTAATTACTCTTTAAAAAGATATAAATTTGAATGACACCTAATAAAAATTTCTAGGTTTATAAACTAGAACTTAAAATCAGATTATTGGTCTGCTAAAATTTGATCTAAATATTATTATTGTTTAGAACCTTATAGCATGCTCATTGTATTAGATTATAACACAGATTTACTATACTTTAATATAAATAATTTAATTTATATTGTCTTTAAGAACAAAGTTTAGAATAATCAAATTATGATTAAAACATAACCATTTTTAATATTAACTATATATCTACTTTTGTGGGATTCATGGTAATAGCTTTCTATTGGTCTACCCTTCAATTAGCATATATTAATATGCCGAATCAATAATCTTCACTTCAAAACTAGCCATTATTTTGATTAACTTCTTATTAAAAATAGAAAATTATAAAATTACATGATAAAAGTAGTAATATAAATTTTACTGTCATTATGGGGAATAGCTGCATTATAACTACAATGGTGAGGGACTTCGGTTCTCAAAATGATACAACTCCATAGTGATGGAAACTGTGGAATACCATGAATGCAATATATACCTTATGACTAAGAATATTATCTTTATTAGAAAGTATAATAAAATTACTTCATTTAAACATTGAGAATATATCAAATTCAAAAATTAAAATCTCTATAATTATTCAGCACAAAGTTGATATAAGTATACTTCAAGAGACTCATCATTATTTTAATAATTTATATATTCTTAAAATGGCTTCATTTACATTGATAAACAATAGAATGCATTCCAAACCTGGTTGTTCAAATCATATTTGAAAGCAAACAATTTCCATTAAAAATACTTCAAATGATATTTCAAAATTACTTTTTGAATAGATAGTTTCATGCTTGTTGTAAATACCCTAACATATAATTGTTCTACCATCTTTTAAATCTTTTTTACAATTTCTATATTTATAGAAGTTGTCAATTCACATAGTAACCTTGGAAGAAATACAAATGAGAAATGAAGAAGCTATCAACTTTTAGATTGTACTAATTCAAATCATGTACACTTACTTTACAATGGCAATTAATGGATGAACATTCTATTCAAGCAAATAGAGAATCAAACAAATGAAAATCTATTTGACAAAAATGGTTCACCATTACCTGCTAGTTAGTAACATTGGGCTATTTACCTCATAGTCAACAAAACAAGTCTATTCACTTTGGAAATCATCCTTCCTAAAGATGATAGTTATCTTATTCTGAAATGGAATTTAATGAAAGCTAAGTGGAATTAATATACTGACTTTCTTGAAAACAATAACATAATCTCTCCAATTTCTTTATCCTATAACAGTCTTAAAATCATAATAATAAATCCAGAAAGTCCTTCACTCATAGATATAAAAAGTATTTTTTTTCAGATTATAACTAAGTCTGCCATGATCCTAATGATCATTTCTCTCTACTAATGACCTAAAAATTGTTAAAAACTTGGAAAATCACTTGATGATGCCGGAAAAAAAAGACACCATGCAACAATAACATTTTACAAGATTTAATTGTGAAGCATGGTCATTTATACTAAAGCTTGATACATACAAGAATAACTCAAATAACTCCTATTGGCATTGCTAAT
Source organism: Epiperipatus broadwayi (assembly GCA_028023455.1). NCBI lineage: Eukaryota > Metazoa > Onychophora > Udeonychophora > Euonychophora > Peripatidae > Epiperipatus > Epiperipatus broadwayi. The sequence continues at coordinate 96,044 of JAQFVV010000828.1, forward strand.
AAGATTGCCAATATTATCTGTCAGACATATAAACTCAAGTCTGATAGTATGAGAAAAATACCAGAGCAGAATTACATGATTCACTTTCATAACATTTTATTAATATAAATCTAATAAAACTTATGGATTTTAATAAACTTAAACTTGCTCTTGATGCCTGAGTTTTAAATAACTTTAGATTTAAAGCCAAAGCATGGTTGGTAAAATTATTTGGTAAACAACATTTTTACAGAAACCTTTCCAAACTTTTGCATAAAAGAAAAATTGTGACAATCCTAAAAGTAAATAAACCCAACAATGATCCAAAAATTGGGACAATCTTAAAAGTAAATATATTCCCTAAAAGTATTTTTTTTTAAATATTATTTTAATATGAATTTTCCAATACTTGAGGTAAGAGTTTAGGATCAGAAGAAGCAACTGTGAACAAATTTTATATTTAATAACTTACACCAATAAGGCTGTCAAAATAAATTAAAACTTATCTAAACTTTATTGATCTACTTTCACATTATGATTCTGTTTACAAAATATTTTATTCTAAAGTTTCTAAAATTCTTAAATGCAAAAAAAAAAAAAAAAAAAACTTAATTTATTTAACAAAATACATTCCAATAGAATAGTCTCCATAGGATTCAGTTTTTTCACCTACTTTATCTAATATATTTATCAATAATCTTAAAACAGAATGCAATAAACTAATTAAAGCTGATGATATTGCTTTGACTTCTCAAAAGAGATTCTTTCCTGAAAAAAAAAAATCTCTTAATAAGAATATGGAATGATTGGAAGGTCTTCTAATAGAAATATGAAAAGATGGAAAATCTTCTTTAAAGACTGAAATCTTATTCCTAATCATGGACAATAATGTACTCAATTTTTTACATAAACTACAGAAATTATCTTGTAATATGAATATAACTTTTGTGATAGTATATTAAAACATGTTTCTACCAAAACTGCTTAGAAAACATTTTGGATTATAGCTGAACTTTTTTTGTCATATAGCTAATGTTAGATGAAAAGTTATTTCTAGAAATAATCTTATCGGAAAGCTAGTGAAACTACTTGGATAATTTCCTTATATCTAAATATATTTAGCTGATTAACTTTGGTCAAATGTTTGTAGAAAAATTATTCATACAAAATTTTTAGATATTTAATTATATTACAACAAGAAATATGAATGGTACACCCCAAATATTGTCTTTTCCAGCCACTTCTTGTTTTTTTAATATTGCCCCACCAGATATCAGATGAAAAATTGCTTCAAAAAATGTAGAACAAATCTGTCAAGCAGATCACATTTGCCTAATAATTTGGAAATAGTTTCTCTGCATAAGATTAATCTCAAATCAAGAATCTGCAATGGAATTATTATTATAATATTCCAAACAAATTTCTCTTTCCAGCTCCAACAATAAAGGTAGCTAGATTTAATCTTCCTAGACAATTAGTGAGTTGTCAACAGATTCAGATCAACAAATAATTTTGTGCTCATCTGCTACATAAATATAATTTTTTGTCATTAACCTATATAAATGTGGGCAAACATAAACTAAGGACTACATAGCCAATGACCTCTGAATCTATTGCTACAAGATCAGAACTGAAGAATATAATAAAGGTACTACTTCACCTTTCTTCTGGTTGGAATTTCTACAACTTACTTTGTGATTTTTTGTTAATAATTAAGCTGTCAAAAGAATCTGTACACAAATAAAATCTATTTTTATAATAAGATATACAAAATCAATTATGTATCTTTATAACTGTGGATGTTTTTTATCATTCTTAATCAATAAATTCATTACGACCATTATTATATTTGTTATAAAATGTTACCTAACTTTTAACTTTCAGTTCTTAATCTAATTCAAAATGTTTTACAAACTTATTCAATTTTCTTTTTTATTCTCTAATATTTCAATACTAATTATCATTCTCCAACTAATTTCACATTAAAAATTTTTCATTTATCAATACTATGTTCATATAAAGATGGATATTTATGGCCAATCTTTTAAACAACTTTCAATCTATCATTTAGCTAAAACTTCATAGACTATCTCTCATTTAAACAAAATTAAAATACATCTCACATTAATAAAAAAAAAAAAAATCTCTTCAATACATCTCACATTAATAAAAAAAAAAAAATCTCTTCATGCTGTTATTAAATGATTCAAATATCATATGACCTACTGATCAACTAATCATATGGTATTTTATTTATCTGTCACTTTTTATTTTTTCATCTCATAATTTATTACATTGTTTTTATTCTAGCTTAGCATTCTCTAGCTACTTTTAATGTACTTTTTGAATTAAAATGGTAATATCTTGAGTATTCATCTTTCATTTATTTTATCTCTCTCTTTTTTTCTTTTCCAGTGTACATTCCAAAACGTTCCTGGTTAATTAATTTTATTAATATTTAATGTTCCTAAACTAATTATTTTTTTAGACATTAAAATATTTGAGAAAAAAATATCTATAAAAGTATTATTATAGACTATGAAGGAAAATCACTTCAATTTTTTTTTAAAAATAAAAGACAACAGATAAGAAACTTTTTGGTGACCAGAAATCTTAAAGTAAAAAAAATAAATTCCTAAATTAATTAATTATACTAATGCATTATCGATAAAATGTCAGAAAAATATACAAATAAGAAATGCCAAAAACATTCAAAAGGAAGTAAATAAAAAACAACTAGATGATACATAGAATCCTAAGCAGATTTGTACTGTGAAACATACCAAATTAAATAATGAATTAAATGTAATTTTTGATACTACTATATATATATACAACAAATTTCGTCTGAAAAGGAGGTTTTTTTTTTCTTTTTAAACCAATTATCTGAGAATGAGTGAAAAGCTAACTTTATTCAAAATCAACAATTTATTAATCTCTCTTCTTGCCAGTTACAGTGAATGTTTCATAAAAGAAATGATAATGTCATCGTTGAGTCTTGTGCTATTCATTTTATATGAAAAAAAAAAAATATTTTAAAGAAATGAGATAAATTTGTTATTTTTTAAAGAAAGATTTAAAAGCATCGATTTAGATTTTATGGATGGCAATTTATTAAAATATTTGTATTTTCAACATTACAAAATTTTGATGAATTCTCATAAACGACAAATAGATTGGTATCAAAACAATTTTTAAAATGATTGCGAATATTAATTAGTAAAAAAATAATGGTACTTTGTATCTAGGTTATTTTTGAACACACATATATATTCCTAAAAAACTTATCATTTTTCTGCAGCTTAACTCTGAGTAAAATTTGGGAAGTTGTTTCAGGAAGCATGAATTTAAAAGTAAGTGTAGATATTTTTGTGAAGCTGACTTAAAGCTAAACTATTAAATCAGTCACGTATTGGTTAATAAATAGATATCTAACAGTTTATTAATTATTTATCTGTTGAAGGATGCAGCAGCAAAATATTCTTTTATCTATATATTTCTAACAAAAAAAAAAAAGATTAAAAAAAGTAGGAATTTCATTTTGAGCACTTAAGATGCAATTAAAATAATTATGAGCATTATGCTACTGGCTTTTTGAAAATGAACTAGACAATGGAACTTGTAATCAGAAAATAAAAAAATTAAAACAACCCTATTATGAAATACCAAATGAATCAAAAATGTAGATTATAACTGAAATACTATTATCAGTTTCTTTAAATGCAAAAATATAAAATTATTTTATCAATAAATAAACCATTTTTTTCTGCCATAATAATATAAAAATTTATTCCAAGATATTTTTCATATGAGAGTAATTGTAGAGACTTCTAACTTCTCAATGAATATAATAAATAATATATGAGTTTTTGTTAACTCGATTTAGTATTTTTAGAATATATTCTATTTTTATCTCAATGGCTTATAATCATTTAAATGAAAATGAATATAATGAGTTTAAATAATTGTATTATAAAGTTGAAAGCGGTAAGAATATCATGCTGCGATGTATTTTACTAAACAGAATACATCATTACAATTTGTATACACCTGTAGTTTCAAAACACACCCACATGTATACATCATTTATTAAACATATCAGCTATATGTAATATATTAAAAGTATATGCAACCACATCCTGCATCCTTAGCTATATGTAATAAAATTAATCATTGAAAACTCAGTTAAGCATATAAACAAAAAATAAAATAATTAAGAATTCACATCAATACAAAAAAAAAAAAAAATGAAACTGCTAATTACCTTGATTCTATATATATATTTCATTCTATAATTCGAAATTATTTTATGTTTCCTGGAGTTATAATACAGCCAAATTAGTTATTTAGATATAAAACAAAAAAATCACATGACCCATATTAATGCAAAAAAGTTATGGTATCATAATATTTAAATTAGAAACATGTGACTATACTCAGGAGTAAAATTAATAAAAAATATTGAAAAATACATGTGTATGCCTGTATTTTTTCTAAAGTTTTCGTTTTTACCATATACCCACACTTATACACTAAGTAGGACAAATGTTATATTTATTAAGCCATCTGAAAAACTTTTACATTATAAAAAATATCTAAAGTTGACAAAGTAGTGGTCAGATCCGTTTTTCCCCATTGGTATGGGTGATTAATATGTATTTTTTTGTTTGTATACTGGTTTTGATTAGAATAAATTAATTATATATATATCAAAATATTAATAAATAACAAACTAACCAAAGGAAATATATATAAAAACAAAAAAAAAGACTTATAAATCCAATAAATAATATAATATTTCAACCAGAGAACTGGTTTTCATCAGAAAGAAAAAAAATACACAGTAAAATGGCGATAATCAAAAATTACAGATTTGGTAAAAGATTAAAAATTTTAACAACCCCCCCCCCCCCTGATTGGTCACAAAATCTAACACAGAATATCTACCCAATCAATGACAAAATTCAAACAAAAACAAAAAAACTACATTCCCTCCTAATCAAGCTTAAATTCTATTTAAATTAAAATAAATATAAAAATAAAAAATCCAAAATTAAAAATTAAAATATACATATGTGCATACATAGAAAAATTAGACTATGCTCACATACAAAAAATAGCTGTGCTCACAATAATATTCCTAAAAACTCAAATACTTATACATTTTAATCAAAAATTATAGTTAGTGCAAAGTACAACAATTTATAATAACTAATTATTTATCTATAAACCAATTAAACACAGATATTAAACATCCATATAAACAAACTTTACATAAAAAACCCCATATAAGAAAATTTTCACATAAAAAACTCACATATAGAAATCATATATATATATATAATGTCTGTTAATTAAAACAAAATTGTAATTATAATTGAAATAATAAATTTAACAGTTTACAAACTATTATAAACAATCCTTAAATCCACAGAAGTACTTTCAGTTAATTTCTTAAACATGCTTCAACTGTCATTAAATTAAAAAAAAAAAAAAAAACAAAGTGGAAGAAAATGTCATCAATTCAAATCCCACGAATCTCGTATTTTAATGTTAGCAACTTGTTTATTTATCAAATGCATTTTAAAAATTAAAGAGGCAATTTTTATAAATAGGAATAAAATGCATTTAATAAATAAACAAGCTGCTAACATTAAAATACAAGATTTGGGGGATTTGAATTGATGATGTTTGCTTCCACTTTGTTTTTTTTTTAAATTTAATGGCAGGTTTAAGAAATTAACCGAAAGTACTTCTGCAGATTTAAGGATTGTTTATAATTGTTTGTAAACCATTAAATTTATTATTTCAATTATAATATATATATATATATATATATATATAATTGAAATAATAAATTTAATTTCTTGCCACTATATATATATATATATATATATATAGTGGCAAGAAAACAGACAAATTTTCCATTGAGTATTATATAATTGCATACACCCTCTTAATTTTTTTTTAGAAAATCTCTAAGAATAAATCATTTTTGTTTATTTTCATAACCTCACATTTTATCGACGCCAATTTCCCAATTTTTTCTAACAAATACTGGAAATAAAAATGAATTTTTAAAAATAAACAGGAAAAGTGGGAATACTTTGTGCATAAAGATAGTTTGATAATAAAAGTGGGTATTTGACAATTCATGGAATATTTTCTGCTTTCATTTGATTACATATAAATGTAATGCCACATTTATTTAATATATGTTATAATTATATAAAAAAAGAGAGTAACAGAAATGACTGAGCATAAAAAATTAGCAAAAAATTAAATGAATAAATGAGCATGAAATTACACTAGAATCAAACATGCATAATAATAAGTGATAAGCATAGCATAACCCACAACTATCATTAATAATGAAAGAGAATCAATCAGTGTGATTGGATCTAAAAGACAATCACTATAAATCTTGGGTTAATCATCATTTAACCAATCATAATCTTAAGGCATAATCTTAAAGCAATCAATATTTCATCAGTACTCACATTATTAGATGTTAATCTACTATAATAAGCACATCAAAATTGTTGGTATCATTATATTAATGTTTATATTTTTAGGGTTATTCTGTGCCCAAGGATATAATAGACATCAATAACATTATAATAATCTTTACAAATATAAATTATGTGGACTTTAAAGCTGATTTTCATTATCTTAGTACTTTCCAAATAATTTTAAAAAGAATCATATAAAATGCATATGCGCACATATTATTATACCTTAACTAGCTTAAGGATCATAAAAGCTCTGATCACTGTAAATAAGAGATAAATAGGCTAATTTGAAACATGCTACCATTAAATAACTTCACTGGAATATTATTTTAATAATGTGTCAAAATTTGTTGTTAAAAAAAAATAATTGTAAATTTTGCATACATATAAATTATTTTGATTTTGTTTATTTACAAATATCATAAAATATTTCAATAGAGTGAAAATTCAACAATTCAATTTATAAAAAAAATATTTACATTATATGTATATATTAATAACTTTTAACAGATCAAAATATTTGAATTTTATAATATGTGGAAATATCAGTTTAAATGTTTATATTATGAAATCACTGTCAGATATCAATAGACAAATAGATTTGTCCATAAACCTAAATATCCAGTTATATAGTTGCTTAGGATTAAAACAGTTTTTTTCATAGTTTAATTTCTGTAGTAATTCAACTATCTTACTGTTTAATATTTACATGTTTATATATTCTTTGAGCTAGTTTATGAAAACTATTATAATTTTTAATAGCATTAAAAATTATTTTAATAGTTTATGTGTAATGCTTTAAACCCAAAAGTAATTATGTATTATTTTAAAATGTTTAGTTTTAGGGATATCATTATCCTGAAATGTTAGTAAGTTAATTTTAAACAATAGTAAGAGGAAAACTACTTTAGTTTAATTATTAGTGCATTAAAAGTCAATATTAAAGTTAAAATGTAGAGACAAGTTTAATTCTTTAATGTTAATAAAAGTGCATTTTTATTTAAACAATTTGTTAATACAGGTAGTATGAATTATTTAATGATAATTGTGATAAAATTAGTTTAATTGAATAATTTTTAAATTAGTTCATTGAAGAAGATAAATAATTAATTTATTAATTAAACTATTTGTTTTCAAATAAAAGAATGCATTAGTATGTGAGAATGCTTGGAATGTAAATTTTTATGTTAACTTTTTTACTAGTTTAGATCAATTATTTTAATATATATATATATATATAAAATAAAATATTACTTAATATATTATATTATTTTAAATATAATATTATCTTACATTATTCCTTTAAGCATATTTACATTATTTAACTGACTTGAATTGCCAAAACATTTTAAGGTAATACTTTTTAAAATAAAGACTTTTAAAATAATTTTTAACAATAAAAGTACTATAATTAATTAACATCTAGACATACATGTAAATTAGTTTATTTTAGTAACTTTTCCAAAATACTAATTTGTAAAGTTTAATAACTGCACGTCAAGGTGGAATAGAATGAATGCCAATTTCATTTGTTAAAAAATCAGTCACATGATGTCTGTTATAAATAGAAACAAGAAACACATTAGCACACATTTTCTTATTTATTTTTAGTTACTTCCTTGTTCATTTACTTCCACTTTTGGCAGCCATCTTTGCAACTGGTCTTACAAAAAGCGTCCCTTAGCGATTCAATTTCAGGAAGATAGGGACGATTGTCCCCTTACCTTTACGTTTCTTATTCAAGGTAAGTCAGTTTTAATCATTATATATTATAAAAAGTGATAATATAATCGATAACTCACAAATTAAGGTTAGCCCCGATCTCAGCATTCAATCTAGCAATGCAGTCATCAGTCATAAATTTTATAGCCTTAGATCTAATCTAAATTCATCCAAAATAACTTCTACATCAAATAAAAACCCACAAACCAATATTTCAAAGAAAACAGCATCACAAATATCAACAAAAGTTTAGAAAATATTCAACTTACCCCTAATATAAGCAATAGCATAATATCTTATCAAGCGAACTATTGAAATTCTTAAAAATACAAGCAAAAATCAATCACCACCCTCCGAAGCTTTATGTACCCTCAGAAGACTCTAATGAGCAATTTCCTTTGCCCAATAATACCCTGGAAACCATATCTGAAAATAATAGACAAAATTACTGACAAAATGCTGTGGCAATTTTTAAAGTAAAACTTTTCCACCAGAGGTACAAAACCAGTGCTGTCCTTACAGTTTGTCAACAGTAATTAAAATCAAAAGAGAAATAAATTTTAAAACTGATAATCACATTCCAGAACAAACAAAGTTATAGTGCAGAACAATCCATTGCTATTTCAGCCAACTTACAATCTAATCCAATTTCTTCAATACCAATATTGAAATTCCTCTTTGCAAATATCAAGGTCTAAAATTCTGGAGCTTCCGAAAATATTAAGGCCAATAATTTCAATGAACTATATTTGAATATCTCAGAATTAGACTTAGAACAAGAATCAAAAACTTTGGAAAAGTTTCATTTAATATAAACGATCTTAGTGATGACAGTTCCTAAAAATAAATAATGAGTTCAACAAAACGATTCCCATAGCCTATATAAATCGTTTGCTAACACTACAGCGATAAGTCGTTAATCTTAGCCATAACAAATCAACAAGTGCTCTATATAAGTTCCCTCTAGAACAGCTTACAGTCTAATCAATCAAAAACAATTAGGCAGAGCTTCATATGTTCTTAATCATCCCAATGACCGCTATGTTATCGTGAGTTTAAAACGGGAGGACCTATGAACTTTAAAAATAAATACAGTCTCTTTAGGAAATTTATACTATGGTCCATAGATATGAACCATCCTGTTACACTATCTGGCAGAATCCAAAACTCCGCCCACTGAAAGAACAAGAACTACAAGACATCCTTATTAATTACGGTTCAGTTAGCAAATTTAAACACCTATTAAACCCTCACTGCAAAGATCAAATCCTGTCCAATACAGTTATCTTCACACTTACATTGAAGAAAAACATTATACCCACTGGCAATCCCACTATTATTACTGCAAGAGGCTCTCCTATGGTTTTGACATTCAGGGGAGTACATCCACAATGTTTCTTCTGCCTTCAAAAACACACCTCATTAAAGATTGTGCAGCAAGAATATGTACACACTGTGGTATTAAAAAGAATAAAGTTCACAGATGTCCTCGTAGACCTATTAACACCGCTTTCACATCCTTAAATAGACAATCACCACATAGGCCTAATTCAATCAGCAACCTCACAAACCCAGACAACCTGATTCAAATAAATCCTCCAACAAACCCTTTCACATCCAAACCTATCTTTCAAAATGAAAATATTCAAGAAAGAACAAACGACAACCTCTACACTAATAGTAGTGAATCAGAGATCCAAGCAATTACAAATACTGCACCTAAACCAATCACTCAAAACAATAAGACTAAAGATCATACATATGATACATATTATACTAATCCCTGAGAAACAATACTAGGCCAAACTCTTGCTACAAAAGAAGGCAATATGACCAAATCACCTGACGAGAGCAAGGAAAATACAGGCGATGAAGAAAATACACTCAAAAAATTTCAAAACAATCCATCCATAACAACTCCCACCCAGTTTAAAACCATTGATACATCTTCATTTGGGTCAGTTAAGTCCAGTAAACCTAAACAAAGTGATCCACAAACTGTCCTCAATTCTTCAACTCCTGCAATAATTAACCATCCAGATGAAAAGACTTATCAAACACTCAACCCAAATGTCAGCATAGTTAATGTTTCCCAACAGTTACAACAAACTGAAAATGACTCGGGTCTAAAATTTAAAACAAATTCCTATAACAATAAAAATACACTTTTATCAAAAGAACAGGAAAATGAAAAAAACACTATTAAACTTCAAAACCCTCAAAAAACCAACACAACAAATACCCAAAATACAAATAAGAAAATTAAAAGACAATCAATTCGTTCAGATAAATCAAGCTCTGATGATGATAGCGCCCATCTGATACATTACTCACCTCCACCCTCTAACAAACAAATTTCAGATATATCAAGCACAAAGCCTCGCAAATCCATAGAAAAAAAGAGGAAAACCATGGATTTAACCATTGATCCATTGATCTTCTGACGAATCCAGACAGTTACACACTTCATCAGACACCGAAGACTTCATGGATCTTCTCAACCAGAAACTATATCACCAACCATCCACAAATTCAATCACAAGACTCTGATTGCCAAACAACACAGACCTCATTAACATGGAGATGTCCCACATTGACTTGGTACCTTTGCTGAGGACGGTTTGGATTAATCTATCAGTTCGCAAAATGCTGGCATTAACATTTGCGGCATCAACTCAATTGATAGAGTTCTAGCTATTAAAACGGCTCTCACTCTGCTCCCCTCTATACTTCTTATGGGTGAAACTAAATATCACCATAAGACCGTCATAAAATACTATCTCTTCCTCAACTCTGGATTTACTAGATTTTCCATAGCCATTCGCTTCAGGGGAGTCAGTATTCTTCTCAGCAAGTCAACACCCCAAACAGTTTTAGCTACTATTCCTAGATGCAATATTATTATCATAGAAATAGACTATTGGGGTTATCCAATACTAGCTTATATATATATATATATATATATATATATATATATATATATATATATATATATATATATATATATATATAACCAAAACTCTCAATATCAAAATACCCCCTAAACCCTCTAAATACTTCTTTTCTCAACTCTCGGTTTACTTTTCCATACCTAGGGCGTTTCTCAAGTCAACACCAATTTGTAATTCCTAGATCCTATTATTATTAGAAAAGACTTGGGGTTATCCATACCTTATATATATATATATATATATATATATATATATATATATATATATATATATATATATATATATATATATATATATATATATATATATATATATATATATACAGCCAAAGAACCTCTCAATATCTAAAAATAACACCTAAAGCATAACTAAGGCCTCCCTACTATTCTTCTGGGAGCTTTAACACCACATACAATGATTCAACAAGAGATTTTTGCATTAATAAATCCAGTTAATGTGTGGAGAGGGCTTTTCCTCCCAAAGCCTACTCTTTCTATACTAAAACAAAAAGTCCCTGATTGATTTGGTTTACTACACCCCAGACCTCCATTTCAACTTTGATGCAGCCTTGGCCCCTGTTGCTTTCTCTGATCATATGGCTCTAATCTTACAACTTACACCTATTTCAATCGATGTGCCTATTGATGGACCTAGTAAACCCATGTGCATGATCACCCAATCAAATATGACCGAAGTGATAGTATCTGAGGCATACATCCTTTTCCAGAAAATAAACATCCTTTCCCTTCCTGCTTAGGAGGGCTGGTTTTCCTTCGTCAGAATACTACAATCCATATTAAATCACCATGCCAGGAAAATCAAAGGACTTAATGGCCTTCTAAATGATCTAACAGACATTAATATACAACTTCAAGCTTTACAGCAAAATTTCACAAATACAGAAAAAATCATCTTCCTTAAAAATCTCTACAAAATCAAGCAAAAGTCCCTTGCAGAATATATATCCATCAGAAGAGCCAAATGTTTCTTAGCACAACAACACGTGGATGAGAGATTACCTTAGATGGGCACTGGGGTACAATAGAAAACAAATCACTCCCTTATCCATTAATTCTAATGGAACCAATTCATTGGCTTTCCAATGATGAGACACAGAAAAAATTCCCAATTAATAAAAGATGAGCTCCTCCTATAAACAGCTGGTTGGATGCTGGTGACGCGAATATGGCATACAGAAATCAAATCAAAAAGAAGATAACATCTCTCCTGACGGCATTCATCTGCCTTCATGGCATCCCAAATTTCCTTCTCAAACACCTCATTCAATTCACTGTGCCAATTATTAAAAAAATGATTAATCACCTAGCCTCCAGAAACAGAAACATAACAGAGCTTTACCCTGTGGCACTCGTGCCTTTTATTAAAAAAGCAAAACCACTAAATGACATTAACAATATCCGGCCAATTTCCATGACCCCATTGCTTATCAAGATAATTGAGTCAGTCATTAAAGATCAAATCCAAACTCAAATCCTTACCATATCGTCAAACCAATATGGAAAAAAGGGATCATCAACCTCGATGCTATGTCCAATGTAACTGCACTATTCAATTACTCAGAGGACACGTAAATCAAAACCTATTGTGTCCAGCTGGATGTTGCCAGCATTTGATTAGTCCAGATAAATATCCTCCTGGATATTCTGTTGGAATGTGACATTAGCTGGGATTGTTCAGATGATCCGCAATCTGCTCAACAACAGAGAGATTTTTCTCTCTTGATGGCAAGATCACACCAGGCTTCAAGCCATACAGGTTGATCCCTCAAGGATCTCCACTCAGTGCCCTTTTCTTCACAGCATACATCAACCCTCTTCTGATGGATATAGAAAAAAACCTCCCTGAAATTTTCCTTCCCTCTCTCAATAAAAACTTCAATGTATTTGCATATATAGATGACATCATGGTTGTTCTTCCCACCATTAAATACCTTCCCCATCTCATGAACATCTTAAACAGAAATACAGCGAAACTTGGCCTACAAATAAACTTTAACAAATCTTCCATCTGGAAGATTATGTCTGGTAAACAAATTAACTCTCCCTTTTCTGCAAAACCCCAAAGATACCTAGGTTTCCCAATCATCAAAACACCAACTGCAATGGCAAGAGAGATTCAAGATGCAATCCTCCATTCAACTGAAGCCATCACCACGTCACTCTCTAGAGTATACCTTTCATTATATGAAAGGTTGGCCTCCTCAACATGATCATAATGCAAAAACTTCATATTATCTTCCATTCATAAAAATGTCTAAACAGTTTCAAATAAAATCAACCGATTATGTACCAAACTTTTCTGGAGAGGAAAGAAGTTGCTATTAGCTTAGAGGCATCCAATGACCAGAGGTTCAATAGACTGTCATTCCACTCAATACAAGCAATCATTCTACAGAAAACCACAACACTCTACATAATCTGATCCTCTCCTGTGGATACTCCAACATTATTAAAAAATTACACCGACAGATCATCCTCCACCCTCTGCCAGTTTATGGATAGCCTCCCTAATAGACCACCTACAACTTTATAACCCAATAATGCCCTTTAACCTTAACAAAAAAATCACCTTATGGGAAGCATACAAATAATCAACTATAATCAACAACCCATTAAAACCAGCCTAAATGTAACCAACCAAAGACTCATTTCACACTTCAAAAGATGGAGTCTGGAACCCAAATTCCTTGACTTCATCATTAAAATAAATATTAATGTGCTTCCCACGAATTGGTTCCTTTATCACCGAAGAGGTTTTACCAGCATTGACCCTATATCTGGTCTGTGTGCTTGTGAAGATGAAACCATAGACCATATTATACTCCGGTGCCCAAGACTTAAAACATTGAAAGATATAATTATTATCAATTCCAACATAAGACCTGATATGATTTTCTCACTTGAAAATGCTATTCATAATGGGTTTTTTTCAATAATAAGGCTTTCTACCTTTGTCCTTTATTCCATATGGATAGTGAGATGCAAAACTCTCATGGAATTACCCCCACCACAAATCATACCATTGTTTTATCAAATGCTCAAAAAATCAAGAAACGTGACCAGCTCCTGGACTCCAGTAAAGTCTTTAATGACACCTGGTCTTTAACTGCTCTTTCCTTTTCCTGATTATCAACTCCCACCTACCCAGCATTATATAATAGGAAATTCTAAAAGAAAATATTCATGTTTGTATAAAAAATGCTTATTCCATTAAACAAGTTCTTAGAATCTCATCACTATACCTAACCACATAAGAGTATAACAATTGTACTCTCATAATAAAATCTAGCCAGATGACAAATAGAACATTATACAATCATATTATTGTACAATTTATTCATTCATCTATCCTTTATTAGTATGTAATCACTATTTATTGTTAATAAATTTTTTAAAGTTTTAATTGCTTTTAATAATTTTTGTTTATTTTAAAAGTTAAATATGAATTCTTAAATAATTTCATCCAGGCACAAATATTTAAACTAAAACTTCCAATACTTTAATTTTATATTATAGCAAAATACAATGGAAAAGGTAACAAAGTATTTAATAATAATTAAGTTATTTTTATATGACTTATGTACTTCAATGGATTTATGCATAAAACATTATTGTTGCTTATGAACTATTATTTATTCTAATTTACTTGCTATAAATAGATGATATTATAAGTTAAATTTATTCTACCCAGAAATACTAAGACTTATAAAATGTATAAACTATTCAAGTATTTAAACAGATTTTATTTAAGAGGAAAATGATTTTGCTTAAATGGTTTGTACTTTGATAGAAAGTTTTTTTTTGATTTATTATTTGAAATGATAGACTATTAAATTCCAGATTGCAAACATGCCTCACAATAGAAGAAAGTTATAAGTGTGTTAATTAAATTTAATTATGTTCTGATAAGGAAATATTTAATTTATTCCAAGCTGATATTTCTTTGAATCATTAAAATGTACCTTAGATATAGATTAAGGATAAATGTGTTTTAATATTATACATTTTATACTCATATGTCAATTACAGATAATTTTTATTTAATAAAATAAATTATTTTAAATGTTATAAGTGAGGTAGAATCTATTTGATCATTGAATATTGTAATCATATTGAATTCAAGAAAAGCAATGGAAGATATTTTCATAAATTAATAAAGTTAAATTATATTGACTTTTGTTATTTTATAGAAGTTTATTCATTTATGAGATACAATTGAATGGTAATATTCCTGGGTATTATTGAACAATGTATTCAGATTTTATTATTATTATTATTAATATTATTATTATTATTATTATTATTATTATTATTATTATTATTATTATTATTATTATTATTATTATTATTATTATTATTATTATTATTATTATTATAATAATAATAATAATAATAATAATAATAATAATAATAATAATAATAATAATAATAATAATAAAATAATAATAATAATAATAATAATAATAATAATAATAATAATAATAATAATAATAATAATAATAATAATAATAATAATAATAATAATAATAATAATAATCCTTTTAGACTCAAAAATATATATTATAAAATCATTTAATTTATTTTAATATTGATCCATATTTGTTTTGATCATAGTTGTAGTTTTTTATTAGCCAACATTACTTGTGTCGATTTTATTGGGAGGACCTGTATAAAAAATTTTACAGATATTATATGTTCATATAACTCTTCCCATATCAGAATTACTTGCCTTTTGGAATCAATAATTTTATTGACATCCAGTCCTTCCATGTTAATCTTGTATTTTAGGGCCCATATGGCTTGCATATTTATGTACATTATCTTTCCATTCATAAATCAGATTTGCCAATGCACTAATTAAATCTCTTCCATTAGGACATCTAGGGATATTTTGTCAAGGTCCTTGCATGTATAATGACTTCTTCATTTACTGTGATTTTCCATATTTAGTGGGTATTTCACTGGTACTTAAACTGAAGCTGAAAGTGATGAAGATTTTATTTGTAGACTAAATTGTTTCCTAGAACAATGTATTAACCACATTCTATTTGTATTAGAGTTTCTTCTTCTCTGCCACCATATATAGGATTGGTATATTTGGTCGTTTTTGCTGTCAATACAACTAATAGACATATCAGCCCTTCTGAGTGACTACTGGTTTGATGTTGAGAGCTGTTTTTCACCATCTTGTTTATTACAGCTCATGTTCAATGCATTCAGAAAGTCAGACCTTCTTCAGAGTCTTTCTACATGTGATTATGACCTTCTTCTCTATCTGAAATGGGTTATTGTGATTGTTCTAATTATCCAGATTTCTGTTATACATTAGACCACATGTCAAAAAAATTCTCATTTTGCTTCCTGGCATCTAAAGAACTGGGTGTAAGTTTTACACACTTTAATTTGAAAACTTTTTTTTTTTGCATAATTTGGTATTTAATAATTTCTGGTCATTCTTCCTACCAAAGAATAATCAAGATGTGGTTATTATATTCCAAATCATAGAGTGGTTTATTTAAATAAGAATCCTATTACTCTTTAGCAGGTTCTAGCAATTGGTTATAGAAAATCAACATTTATTCTATTTTTATCAGCTGGTTTAAATCAAAGTAACTTTCCAAGCTGTCCAGCTATTCCATTGGTGTTTCACTTGCTTTGCCTCTAAATGTTTGGATCTTTAAAAAATTGATTAATTCAATTAATATTGGCAAAATGAATATTCTGTTCTTTAGACAACATATCTACTTCACTTTCTTTTGGCTTCATGTCTACAATATGAGGGTTATTTGTTCTTTAAATTGTTTTACTGTTTTTTTCAAACCAATTCCTCATCTCCTCCTTCATTTTAATGTATCTGGTATTTATATCATTTATAGTGACTATCACCTCCTCTTGTGTTTTTTGAATCTTGTGTTGAGTATTCAAGAGTTCTTCTTATTCTACAGAGTCTTGTAATTGATGTATTTCACCTTTCCCCTCATCTTTTAATTCGAGCTTTTCTAATCTCTTGGCCATATTTAAGACTGTTTCTTGCAGATGACCTTCATAAGACTTCAGAGATTCATGAAACATATTCAACATCCAAATACAGAGCTTTCTCTATTAACTCCACCCTTTGCTGAACTTAATCCTTTATATATTTTTTACTTCTTCCTTTAGAGTTATTATATTATTCTCTACACTATGAAATTTTTCTTTCATTTCCTTACACATTTCTTCAATCTTGTTATCTCTGTCATCAATTTTTCAGTCAAAGTCTCCTTGATTCCATCTACTTTTTGTTTATTTCTTTGAATTGTTTGTCTTTATTATCATTTTTCTTCCAATCCTTATTTATCTATGTCCAGATCATTATTAGGTGATTTCCCTTCTTTGAATGTTTGTGTCATCAAATTTTCTTCTTGTTTTTCTGGTTTAGACTGCAATTAATTGCCCTGCTTCTAACTTTATTGAATAAATATGTAATTGAGTCTCACTATTCTTCTTTAAACAAGTTAGCTTGAGTATTTAAAAGTCTTGATTCACTATTCTTTCTTTATTTAAACCATACATTTACACATTTATCTTTTTGGTATATTGTATCATGAATTAATAGCATATCAGTATCAACCCCACCTCATAGTGCCATCCAACACAATGTTGTCCATCTCTGTCTTTATTCTACATTAGTATTGGAAGTTAATTCCAAATTAAACAAAACATTTTTCTGCTTTACATCATCTTTATCAGTCATCATTGTTAACTATTGTCAATCCATTACAGATAAACATCTCTCCAAGTTCATTCCACCTTCTCCAATCTCCAGGCTTTTTTCTACATATCATCCCTGCACACTTTCTTATTTCATCCATCCATCTCACATGTGGTCTCTTTCTGGGTCTTTTTCAATCTCTTGAAATCCACTTTAAGATTTAAACTGTCCATCTTTTATCATCTCTTCTAGCATTATGTCCATCCCAGCTTCATTTCAGTCTTTTAAATCTTTCAATGATGTCAGTATCACCTATTTGTTCTCTTACTCATATAATGCATTTTCAATATCTTCTTGTAACTTCTAACATTCATCTTTCTATACTTCTCTGAGTGGGATGAAGTCCCAGTACTACTCTTCCATTATGTATCCAAGTTTCAGATCTTCATAAGTAAGAACTGGTAAAACACATTTATTAAAAACCCTCCTTTTCAATCACATAGGCATTTTTTAGTATTAAGATACTTCCACTAAAAGAACTCCAACCAAGTTTAATTCTATGATTAATTTCAACCATTATGTTTCCATTTTTAATAATAAGCTGGTCAAGGTATTTGTAGTTGTTATTTTATTCTAACTCATCACAATCAACAATGCATTGAACATTAGTCTTTTCTAACATTTCTCTTTAGTCATACTTTATTACTATCATTAATAACTCCTACAATATTTCCTGAAGCTCTAAAACATTATTTACAAAAACAACTACATCAATTTCCAAATCTAAATGACTTAAATAATCTCCAATCTCCATTTACTTTTATGCCTTTAGTTTTCCATTATAATCCACAAAATATTTTTTCCAGTGCTGCTGTAAAATGTTTTGGAGATATAAAGTCATCTTGTCTTACACCCTTCTCAATGTTGACTTTCCCAGTATCATTATGTAACCTAATTGTTGCTGTTATATTTTTATAAATATTCTTCAGAATATGGCAATATCATGGGTCTATACTTTGATGATCCAGTGCTTTAATCACTGAAGAATAAAATGCCATTTCATAATCCACAAATCCAAAGTATAATGGCAACTCATATTCATATGGTCTTTTCTATAATTTTTCTCAATATTTGGATATGATCTACTATACTAAGACCATTTTTAAATAACAGCTTGTTCTCTTGGGGTTGAAATTTAAAGTTTTCAGCAAATGAGTTATAATTATATTATTAAAAATTTTGTATAAAACTGATAAAAAGCTGATAGATTTGTAATTTTTAATATCTTCTTTATCACCTTTTTTAAATATTAATATTTATACTGCATTTTTCCAATTATTTTGTATGTCTTTATCACTTAGACATTTAGTATATAACTGTGCCAAAAAAAATTATATTTCTTCACCTGCTTCTTTTAATATGTTGATTATAATTCCATCATTACCTGGAGCTTTTTCTTTCTTCATAGATTTAATTGCATGTTTCACTTTTTATTTAAAATTTTGCACATTTCAGAAAATATAATAGATATAGGAGGTACTTGTTCTTTATTATTATTTAATTCTTACTATAACTTTTCTATCCTTTTCATGATATCATCTCCTTTTTTAGTAATGATTTTTATCTTTTTTCTTATTGCAGATATAAGCTTCCTACCAGTAACAAAATGTTGCTTTATACTCTTGAGGCTTTTATTCTCTTCTACAGCCTTTTCTTGGTAATTCACAATTATACTTTCTTTTATTATTATCAACTCTTTTTGTACTATTTTACAAAATTTGAGATATTTAATTCTTTTTAAGGCATCATTTTTATATATCTTCATATTCCTTCTTTTCTTTCATTAATTCTCTAGTCTCTGTAGAAATTTTATTGGTAAATTGCTGCTTTGTTCTACCAACTATCTTTCTTGCAGTTTTTAAACATTATCAATTATTTTCTTATTAATTCAAATCTGAATCATGTTCAAAATCTGCTAATATTTGAAACTGATTTGCAAGCTCTAATTTAAATTCATTAGACTGTTTCTGAAAATTAAGAATATCAACTGTAAATATCGCTTTTAATAATTTTTGTATCCCTAGTTTATCATTAACACATATCTTACTCATTGATGCTCATTTCTTGCATTGAATTTATTATGAACATTACAATCTTGAAATATGTATTTTATGTTAGTCAAAATATAATCTATTTCTGTTGTACCTTCATTTAGATGCTTCCATGTCAATTTAATTTTAACATTTTTATCAAAAAAAGAATTTATATTATAAAGTTTTTTATTTATCTGCAAACTCTACAAACCTATTTCCTTTCTCATTTCTATTACTATAACCAAAATTACCTACAGCATTTTCAACTTTCATTTGTTTACCAATTCTAGCATTAAAGTCTCCCATAACAATTTTAAAATGTTGTTTTGTCTGATTAAAAGCCTTTTGTAAATCCATATAAAAATCTTCTACTACTTTATCACTATGAGAATTTGTTGGAGCATAAACCAGATTTATCTGCATTTGGTATTTGCTATTAAATTGAATAATTAATCTCGCCACTCTGTTTGATACACCATCAAATTCCTTGATATTGGTCTTTCACTTTTTATTTATAATGATTCCTATTCCACTTGTACTTACTATATTTGTGCCTTTGTAGTAGAGTAAATGCCCACTTTTTAAATCAATTGTCTGTTCATTTTTTTATCCAACTTCACAAAGTCCAACATTATGCAGTTTTTCTTCCAATTCTTTCAATCTTCCTTCACTTGATAGTGATCTGCAGTTGCACATACCCAATAAAAAGCCAACATCAAATGGCAACCTAGATCTGCAGTCAGGGTATTTTTAGTATCCTCTAGCTTCAGTCACCAACTGTTGCCTCCTATGAATAAGGGCCATGATTTATTTTTGTCCGTCATTGTTGTATATATCTATTAGAAATTTTTTTTTCATTCACAAACATTTATTCTGCCTTATCAGACAACTGAGAAAAAAAACCATGGGTGTTTCTTGATCTTAAACACAGATGAAAAAAGCTTCTAAACTTACCATGCTAGCTAATGCATGTTGATGAGCAGCTCATACACATTTCTATACTATATGAATAATCACATAGTAATAACATTTGCAATAAAAAGAATGCATGGAATGGGCATTAGAATTTGCCCTGCTTGTTCAGGTAAGACCACCAAGAGGAATTAAAGGACTCTTTTCAGTTAATAGCAAAATCCTTCCTGCAGCTCTTCTTATATATATATATATATATATATATATATATATATATATATATATATATATATATATATATATATATATATATATATATATATATATATATATATATATATATATATATATATATATGTTCTAGTCTTTTTTATCAGAAAGAGGATGTTTAGTTCATCAACATGATAGCAGTGCCAATTATATATAATGGTAAAAATGTGGATGATGAAATTATATATATATATTGTACATTTGACTATCATCAATTGAATGAATTATGTAATAAAGAGCTTCTTGCTTATATAATCATTTACATTTAGCTGTGACATTATTATAAGTATATCAGTAAATATAGCCTAGTATAAGAGTAAATATTTAATAAAGAGTAAATAGATTTATAAATATTATTTTACTTGACAAATATTAATTTTTTCTATCACAGTGATGTTTCTAATGTGGTGTATGCATACCATTGCAGGTACATGAAGAGCTTAGTGGAGGTATGCACAGCACCAAACTCTGACTGCATCTTATACAACAAGCAGTTTACTGTATTTTATTATAAACATATAAAAATAAAAACTTTTTACTTATTAGTATTTTGTATGTGTACTTTTGTATGCATAGCCATGGCATCGATGAGCACTTTTATTCTGCATATTTCTCCAGTCTGTCTTCATTAATATGTTACATACAATACTCATTCACATACACATTGAACTGTTACAGCACATGCATGTGTATTTTTAACTTATATGTGATTTTGCTACTGAAAATATTTATGTTTTTTAGTAAGTCCCATTGATTTTGATTATTTTTACAAAATATAATTTTTATCTGTAACATTTAAGATTATGGATTACTGGTCGAAATTTGGAACTTCTAAACTGAATAATAGTAACAATCAACTAACAGAAAGTAATGAAATTAATGACTGCAAACCACTTACAATTTTAAAAAAATATGTTAAAAAAAGCAAGAAAAACTTGCAAGTATGATAAAGAATATCTTAAATTTTGATTCTCATGGTAATGGAGATGAAAAGGAGCCTATTTCACTTTGCATCACTTGTTTTAAAAGTCTAACAAACGAAAGCATGAAACTGTCCAACATAAAGTGCCATTTTGAGACAAACCACAATCAGTGCAAAAATAAACCCATCAAATTTTTTGAAAACAAACTTAAGAATTTAAATCTGTCTCAAAAACTAATGTGGGATTTGACAGGAAGTGACAATCAAAAAATCCTAGCAGCTTCATATCATGTGTCACTTTTAATTGGGAGATGTAGTGAGGTGGGGATGAATTTTTAAATTTTAATCAAACCTGCAACTAAAATAAGAGCAGAAGTAATGATAGGAGATAGAGCTAAACAAATTTTTGACCAAATTCTTTTCTCAAATAATTCACTTCATCAATGAATCATTGACATGTCTAATAATATAAAACAGATATCATTGTCTGATATTTCTGTAAGTCATTTTTACGTATTACAAGTTGATGAATTCACTGATTTTGCAAATCTTATGGTGTTTGTTAGATATGAAAAGGATCAAAAAATTCAAGATGACTTTTTATTTTGCCAGCCTTTATTGGGTCAAACAAAAGGGGAAAATATTTTTTATGTTATTAATAAATTTATGAAAGAGAACAAAATTGATTGGAATAGATGTGTCAAAATAAGCTTGCCCCAAATGTCATGTCTACACATTGTTGCATACATAGAGAGGCTTTGGCAATATGTAAGATGCCCAAATGATCTACAGCAATTTCTGGATGAATGCAAAAAAATTATTAACTACATTAAAGGCCATACTGCAAATGCAAAACTTTTTTGCAAATGTGTGAAGAAATGAAAAGTAGTCATACTATGCTTTTTTTCATACTGGTGTAAATTGGCTATCTTTAGGTAAAACTTTAAAGCAATTATTTGAACTTAGACATTATTTTCAGAATTTTTTTAATAATAGGCTTGAACTGAAAAACTGTTTATATGACTAGCAATGGCTTTGTAAATTAGCATACTTAGCAGATATATTCGCTGTTTTAAATTGTCTCAACTTATTATTGCAAAAAGAAATTTCATTGTTTCACATTCAAGATAAAGTGAATGCTACCATGGTGAAACTAAATTTATGACAAAAGAAAGTTGGCAATGGAGAAATAGACTCATTTTCTTTCCTTTTTGAATTTATAACAAATTTTAATATTAAAATAGATTCTGATGCTATGAAATGTATAACAAAGTACTTAGAGAGTTTACAAGTGGGCTTGAAAAAAATTTCCTGATTTAAATAAAAATATTGAATGGATAAGATTTCCATTTAACATTAATATAGCATCTATGCTAGAAGGGTTTATCTCATGCAGAAAAAGAGCAATTGTTGGAATTAGTTCAGATGGATTCTTGAAAAATATACACAAGGAGTGTACTTTAACAACATTCTGATTACAAATGTAAAATGCATATCTGGGTTTAATGCAAAAAGGCTTGAAATACATTTTATCTTTTCCAACTTCATATCTATGTGAGGTGGCTTTTTCAACATTTGTAGACATTAAGTCAAAAAATGAAAAAGGGTTTTGGATGTAGGACCCTATCTTAGATTAAAATTAACAACCAGGGAAACAAATTATGATAATCTATCATCTCAACATAAACAATTTCATCCTTCTCATTGATCTTAATAAATTTTATTTATAGTTTAACTTTCATTTATATTTTATTATGAATATTTTTTTTTCCGTTTATTATTGTTTTTTTTTTTATACACTAAAAAAATACTATATTTTTTATTATAATTAAAGTATATGCAATTTTTTTTGACTAGCGTTACTTATCATCATGAAAATTATTAAAGCAGTACACAGGTGTTGAAAGTTTAGGAATCACAGCAACATAGGAATAGTGATGAAGGGTTCTATTAGCACCGTCACCCTCAAGTCTTTTTTTTATTTTGATTAGGTGTCAAACTTCTTCAAAAGGGAATAACTACTGGGAATTAGTTCTGATAACAATCCTCATTGTACACTAATTTTCTTTTTTTTATTTTGTCACAACACTCTAGTATACAATTCATGATTTTTAGGTTCTCAGAGCTGTGGATATTTTTTTAACTAGCATATGTATATTAAATTTATTATTTTTATCATCTTTATAAATCAAATAAACAAGTACATTAATCAATAACAAAAATAACTTATTAATGCAACTATAGTTATTATATGTAAATTCCAAAACAAATTTACACCTTGCGTAAAATTATTAAAATGATGAATGAGAGTATACAGTTCATATATTTTTTATTTTATCTCCATTTATTGTTATCCCACATATAAGTCACTTTTACTCTTCCAAAACAGTTAAAATTTTTCTGGCTTTTCTTTTATTAACTTCACACGGATAAACAAATGTAAAATGAAACATAATAGATTCTTTAGAATTATTTTCATTCAAGTTTATAAGTTCGATTATAAGCAAACATAAAATATACTCTTATAGAATATTTAATTATAATTAATATTTTTTGCCTTTATATATTTAAAGTCCTTTTCACTTTCTGTCAAGAAAAACATTATTTTTCTAACATCTTGCCTTTAAGTAGAATTTCACAAATTAAAATTAATTTTAGACAAATACGTTCTTCATATTAGTATACTATGCTTTCAATAAATATAGTTATGGCAATTTAGTTTTATTTTTCTTTGCATATTATAACAGTTAAAATTATGATTTTATACATTTCATTTATACGACTGAGCAGTTTGCTTGGAATTTCAACTGATATGCTATTTGTTTTACTTAACCTTGCGTAATAAAAGGTTTTCCAATATAATGAGACATATGTATAACTTATTTTATAAATGTGTAAGTATAATTGGCAAAAAGACTTATATTGATTGCATACATGAGTTTCTTTACCTTATATTATTCAGGTTAGAAAACAGTTGATCCTCTTATGCATGATGCATAGCAGTCTGCAAATAACCTTTATTTTGTTTATCAGATTTCTTTTTCTTTTTCAAAATATTTTGGGAAAAAGGCTTAATAATAGTTTCCAAATATTATTAATTTAGTATGCATTTTATTATTGTGTATCCTTTGTACATATCTGACAGTACACACATACATGTGTTCTTCTTTAAATCTTATTATATAGCCTTTAAATTGCTGGTTACTATGGTTACAATATATATATAGGCATACACGTGTGCTTTTTCCAATATAAAAATAAAATATTCCAAAATTAATTCAAAATTACTTTTACAATCTCAAACAAAATCCTGTATTTTTAACTGTCATTGAAAACCAAATGTATTTGGCATTCTTCTAAAGCTATAAATACATAATAAAATTCTAAGAATGTTATGGACAATTTCTATTACTTGAAAGCTTTTAATCTTATCCAGAAGTTTTTTTTTTTGTCAATTACATTTTTTATTAAATAATTCTTATCTCTAGTGGTTAATTTATCAAAATCATTATTCAAAAGTTTTTTTAATTTTAAAAATAAGTCAGTGTAGCATAAGTTAAACACATATTTGAACAGTAAAAATAAATTTATTTTTGTTCATTATAATTTAATGTTTGTAAGAGTATGACATTATTTTACTTTTTGCCTAATTTATTCCATTTTTGTGTCATTAGTTCGTAAAATAGATTTCAACAAGGACATAATACACTGATAGGAGATTTCTTGCATCTGTGTTTTTTTGTATATATTAATTAGTGAATAAATAAAATATTTCACTAGTATCTCAAGACTAATAGGCTGCCTTTTTATTGTGATGTCCTCTGGTTTACAGATCATTACTATAATACTGATGATGCTCAAACTATATTTGGCTTCAAAAATCTATGAACTTCACTAATCTAAAATAAGTTAGAACATCTTAACTTTTCTAAGGGTTTAAACTTGACAACATGGAAATTATTAATTACTCTATTTTTCAAAACTTTATACTCCCTTTATTCTTTCTCTAACTAAAAATCAATTAAATTGAATCTATCGTTTATAAGTATACAGTAGAATTTAAAAACAAAAGAATAGAGTAAGTATTTTATCTTCTAATAAAAATAAGATAATGAAATTACATTGTTTATTATAGTTTATATTATAAAACTAAAATAAGTTTGAAAACTCTTAATTATTTAAATAAAAGCAGGTTATGGAATTAATTACATAATTAATGTAAATTATAAAAAAGGCAACTTTGTATTATCCAAAATCTTTTTTTTTTGTTACATTAAGAATTTAGATTATTGTTAAGATCAGAAATAGTTTAAATAAAATATTTTTCATAAAATAGAAGACATTTTTATATTTGATTTTAAATAATTTATAATAGTTTTAAAAATCAAGAAATAATATTTAATCAATCAACATTTAAGGCATTCCATACTTTATTTTAAATTATATATGTAAATTTTGTCTATGTTTAGGCTCATTTCCCTTTGAGTCTTAAATATGTATGATATGTTGTGTGTCATGACACATGAGACCAACTTATCTTAATATATATATATATATATGTGTGTGTGTGTGTGTTTGTGTGTCATGAGATCAACTTATCTCAACATACATATATATGTTGAGATAAGTTGGTCTCATGACACACAACATAGTGTAAACGAAGTGTGCATATGGTTGGAACTTAATTATATATTGTATCGATCCGGGGAAGGGCTTTCACACCTCTAGGGGCCTTCTTGTCACAAAAATATTTAAAAAAGGGGGAGAAAAAAAAAAAAAAATTTTTTTTTTTTTTTTTTTTTTTTTTTTTTTTTTCTCTCCTTTCCCAAATTAAAGATAGAGAAATAATTTATAAATAAAAAAAAAAAAAAAAAAACCAAAAAATATATATATATATATATATATATATATATATATATATATATATATATATATATATATATATATATATATTGTGATGACCACGTAAAGTCGTCATCACACATGTATATTTATTAATAAACTTAGATAAGTTAGCTATTAGAAAGTAATAAAGGTAAATGGGTTAGCTACTAGAAATTAAAAAAAGAAGGAAAAGAAAAAAGTTGAGATTCAGAAATGTCAAAATTACTTTAATTTTTTATTAATAGTAAGAGAAGGGGAGGGGGATGCATAAAGAAATGCATCGTTTTCTCTCTTTTAAAAAAACAACTAGTTAGTCAAATGCTTTAAAGTTATTTCTGTTATTGTGGGAGAGGGGAAGGGGATGCATAAACAAATGCATCTTTTTCTCTCACATAAAAACTATTGTGATAAATTAAAATAAAGTGTAAAACGTAAACTTGAAAAATGAATTATAAACTTTTAAGTAAAAAATTATAAACTTTTAAGTAAAAATTAAAATGAAATGTGTAATATAAAAATAATATCACCATATAAATTAGAGGTGTGAAAATCTTTTGGACTAATTAAATTTCTTGGACAAAGAAGAATATATATGAAGGAAAAAACTTATAATTATAGCTTGATTAATTAAAATATACATTCCAGCCACTGAATAAATCA
The DNA here is from genome assembly GCA_028023455.1 of Epiperipatus broadwayi. Lineage (NCBI taxonomy): Eukaryota > Metazoa > Onychophora > Udeonychophora > Euonychophora > Peripatidae > Epiperipatus > Epiperipatus broadwayi. The sequence continues at coordinate 123,660 of JAQFVV010000828.1, forward strand.
ATATGTTGATAAGAATTCATTGGAAATCTCAGCATTAATTAAAAATTTACAAAAAAAAAAAAAACAAGGAACAAAAGAAAGGACAGTAAGACCAGAGTTACAATTATTATCTGATTATTATGAGTGGAGATTTTGAAAAAGCAGCAGCTAAAAAAAAAAGAAATGAGAGAAGTGCATGGCTAGTGGCATTAAGGGGATATAGGTTCATACCCAACCCATCTTACCACTGACTCACAATGTATAAGATCTATGCCTGACCTGCTAGAGAGACTGCCACTTCTGGAACGAGAAATAACCAAATCAAATTGAGAGAGAAAACCAATCCAGACGACAGTGAAGGACATACCATCTCTACAAAAAAGAGATGATCTCCCACTTGATGGTAACAAACGCTCAAAAGAAATGCCCGTGGAAACAACTACAATGAAAACCTAGGTAATTAAAGCATGCATGTATTTTATTTTAATATTCGTAAATAAATAAAGAAGGAACAATCTTGATAGATCTAGAACTCTGCCCAATAGGACTTCAAGATAATTTTAATATTTGATATGCTTTACTCTTATTTTATTATAACTACATAATCTACATATAAGTGTGTATTTTTTATTGTTATTATGTATTTTTATATATGTGTGTGAGTGTTATTAAACATATTTAGTCTTAAACTGCGTGTACTTGCTTTATTCTCCTATCACCAAGCTACGACAGGGGGAAAATTGTAATTTAGTGATTAAAGGGTAAGGCTGATTTTAAAAGGTATTTGTGTGCTGCTTGTTTGTGAGAATTTTCCAATTATAAAAATAAATAGCAAGTGCTGGACATTTGTTAAATTTCTTGAAATAGTTTGCTTTGTTCAGCAGCTGAGAGTGTTTGATTGGGAAAAATAATGCCAAGATAATATGTACGTATTGCCTTAGTATTCGGTCATGGGTACAGATATGAAGTAAATTTGTATCTGTATTTGTTCTCTGCTTGTATTGTAATGGTATTGGTTAAATAAATGATTAATGATTGATAAACTCATAGTAAAACTAAACTAAATAAACAATATCCACTACAGTTGGAGGCTAAGCCAGGATATTTTGGTTTGCAAAACAGATAAGAAATAAATAAATGAAAGGAAGAATCAAAGTTGTAAAAATAAATGTATAATAATAAAATTAAGTATAAAAGTATAGAAATAAAAGAAATGTATAAATCAACCTCCAAATAACCATTTCCGTTACAACTGGGGGCCAGTTCCGGGATATTTTCACATTTACAAGTTCAGCCCATTTAAATTTGAGTATAACAAAATAAAATACTTTATGCAATAATTAATAAACAAATCAAAAATAGCTTGGTGGTAGACAAAAGCAAGAAATAAATAAAATAATAAAGGGGTAAAAGGAAAGAAAAAGAACAAGAAATAAATAAAATAATAAAGGGGTAAAAGGAAAGAAAAAGAATGTGATATAATTTGGGAAGCAAGGTTGTAAATTGGAGATGGTTGTGGTGGGGTCTTGAAGGCAGGCATGGGTGAGTGAGGATTAGAGTGATATGGGGGAGTTGAAAAAACATTCCTAGTGTCAGTAAGATATAAAGTAAATAAAGTGAGATAATCCTGTAAGGAGAGGGATAGAATAATATAGCCATAGAATAAAATATAAGTGATTAGTATGTGTTTTAGATAAATTTGATATACACGAGATCAAAAACAAAGATGGACACTCTATTGGGCAAAATAGAAAAAACCTCCGAAGGACAAATGGAACTGTCAGGAGAAATAGCTAGTGAAGAAGATATAGAAATTAGCAAGGGAATGGAGACAATAGTTGATGATAAAAATAAAATAGAAAGCTATAGTATAATGGATATGTTCAAGAAAATGATGGAAGGCCAGCAACAGTTGGTTATGGAAATGAGGGAAAGAGATGAAAGAAATAGTAGGAGGATAGAAGAGTTGGATGAATGACTAAGTAAGAATTTTAGCCAAAAGGTTGAAGAAGTGAATGAAAAATGTGAACAAACCTCATACCAGGTGAAGGTTGTGAATGAAAGGTTGAATCACCAGGAGAAACTACTGGGGAAAATAGAGCAGTGACTTCTGGAAGAGTGGGTTAAAGTAAAACATGGCATTGAGTTGAAAGTAAATGATGAGATGGAATATGTAAAAAATAAGCTGGAAATGTTAGGTCAAGAAGTAGAAAATTTGAAAACGGAACAAGATAAGAAATTAGAGACTATAGCAGATGAAAATGAAAAAATCATAGAGAATATGAGGATAGGCATCAATCAGTTAGCAGGAACAGTTGAGAAGATACAAGTAAAGGTAGTGAAAAGGGAGAATAAGACAGAAGTAGCCAAGACCAGAGAGGCATGAGCGAGTGCATGTACATAGGCAGTGGAAGTAACCCTATGAATCCTGCTACAGTGAACCATGTTTTTAAAAATTCGGATTTTTTCTGGTTACATTGGGGAAAGCCCAATAGAGCATCTTAATAGCCTAGAAAGGTATTTCATGGTAAAACAGCTGAGTGATGATGCCATGATCACCATTGCATGTACTCATCCACAAGGTGCCTCACAATCTTGGTTGGATTCATTATTTAACAAACCAAATATGTTTATGGAGTACAAGGAGGCCTTGATCGCCAGCTACTGGAGTGAAGATCATCAGGAAAATATTTGACATCGGACAACACAAGACAAATGCAGGCCTGGGGATCCAATCACCCCATTTTTGTCACCAGGTGGCAAAGTTATGGGTGCTAACAGCCCATCCTTTGTTGGAGAAACAAATCATCAGAATAACAAGGCACCATTTTCTTCATAATGTAGAACAGATGCTCATAGGTACAGAAAGAAAGACTGTTAAGCAGGTTGCTGAGTTTCTGAATGCATTTGACAGCACTAGGCCTAATTACAAGGCGGAGGATCGGGGATTTAAACCACAGCCCAACAAACCACACATAGGAAGGAAGCAATTCAATCCTCATCATGATTATTGGGAAGGAAACCAGGTGTTTCCTGATAGATCAGAAAAAGCTAAAATGTCCAGACAGACTGGAAGAGGCTCAGATCTAATTTATCCGGATGAGCAAGTCGACTCTATGAGACATCAGAACATTGCTCCAGTTCCAAGCACAAATGGCTATATGTACAGTAAAAGAAATGATAAGAAGCCTCCAGATAAAAACTAGCTTAATGAAAATAAACAGACAGATATGTCAGTTCGATCAAACAAATAACGGCATAGAATCATGAGAAATAAAGTTGATTTTTTTTAAAACATGACAGGTGGGACAAATCGTCTCTTGACAAATAATTAAAGTTACAAAAATAAGTAAATAAAAAAAAGGTATTCATGGAGTGTTCTATTAATGAATGATTAATTTAATGGATAATTTTTGTGCAGTCAAGCACAGCGAGACAAAGGTCGTAAATAAAAGTAATAACAAAAAAAAAGGGAAAGAAATCTGTAATTTATTCATGCAAGAATCTGTCAATCGTAAATGCAAATATAATAGCAAATAAATAAAAGTAAAGGTAGAAATAATAATTGTTTAGGCTCATTAATAAGCCAATTAATAATTAATAAAATAAAATAAACGAATAATAGTGATAATATGTAAATGATAGATATCACTAATAAGTGTATGAGATTGCAGATTGATGCATATATGTGTGTGTGGATGCATTATGTTTGGGTCATATTTTGAGCTTGATTTAGCTGTCTCTTAGCTAACTGTAGATTCTCATGGCTTTTGGTGGTAATCTTTTTAAATGAAGCACCAGTAAGAATCCTGGACTCATTATATAATAAGAATTAGTGTCTCGAAATAAATAAAATAAAGAAATAAATAAAGAAAGAAATAAGAATTGTTGTTTGCACAAGATGAACAGGCAGTAGAAATATCCTGCTGTTCACACACATTAAACTCTTTTATGTTTTTTTTGTAGAGAGTTAAGTTATGCCATGGTCTCATATGTGTAGAGATTAAATTAGTTGATCAGCCAAAATCGATCAGAATGAATTGAGTAGTTTTACCTAGCTGTCTCTCTGCAATCATCCTCATCATCATCTTCATCACTCATCATGATAGAGTGGAAAATTATGTAATAGAAGCAGAAGTAAGGGTTGAAAGCAAAGAATTAAAATAAGCTCTCATCTGAGACTAAGATTCGACCCGATTTTAATTTTCAAAAACGGGCAGAGTGTAAAGTGATGACCACATAAAGTCATTGTCACATGTATATATTTATTAATAAACTTAGATACGTTAGCTACCAGAAAGTAATAAAGGTAAATGGGTTAGATACTAGAAATTAAAAAAAGAAGGAAATAAAAAAAGTTGAGATTCAGAAATGTCAAAATTACTTTGATGTGTCTCTCTGTTTTAAAAAAACAACTAGTAAGTCAAATGCTTGAAAGTTATTTCTGTTATTGTGGGAGAGGTGAAGGTGATGCACAAAGAAATGCACCTTTTTCTCTCACATAAAAACTATTGTGATAAATTAAAATAAAGTGTAAAACATAAACTTGGAAAAATGAATTATAAACTTTTTAAGTAAAAATTAAAATGAAATATGTAATATAAAAACAATATGGCTATATAAATTAGAGGTGTGAAAGTCTGTTGGACTAATTGAATTCCTCAGACAAAGAAGAATGTATATGAAGAAAAAGTTTATAATTATAGCTCTATTAATTAAAATAAACAGTTCAGCCACTAATTAAACAAATAGGTTGATAAGAATTCATTGGAAATCTAAGCATTAATTAAAAATTTACAAAAAAACAAGGAACAAAAGAAAGGACAGTTACAATTATTATCTGATTATTACAAGTGGAGATTTTGAAGAAGCAGCAGCTAAAAAGGAAAGCAATGAGAGAAGGGCATGGATAGTGGCATTAAGGGGACGTAGGTTCATATCCAACCCATCTTACCACTGACTCACCATGTATAAGATCTATGCCTGACCTGCTAGAGAGACTGCCACTTCTGGAACGAGAAATAACCAAATCAAATTGAGAGAAAAAAACAAACCAGCCGACAGTGAAGGACACACTATCTCTACAAAAAAAGGGATGATCTCCCACTTGACAGTAATGAGTGCTCAAAAGAAATGCTCATGGAAACAACTACAACAAAAACCTAGGTAATTAAAGCATGCATGAATTTTATTTTAATATTTATAAATAAATAAAGAAGGATTAATCTTGATAGATCTAGAACTCTGCCCAATAGGACTTCAAGATAATTTTAATATTCGATATGCTTTACACTTATTTTATTATAACTACGTAATCTATATAAGTGTGTACTTTTTTTATTGTTATTATGTATTTTTTATATATGTGTATGAGTGTTATTAAACATATTTATTCTTAAATTGTGTGTACTTGCTTTATTCTCCTATTCCAAGCTACGACAGGGGGAAAAATTATAATTTAGTGATTAAAGGGTAAGGAAGATTTTAAAAGGTATTCGTTTGCTGCTTGTTTGTGAGAATTTCCCAATTATAAAAATAAATAGCAAGCGCTGGACATTTGTTAAATTTTTTGAAATAGTTTGCTTTGTTCACCAGCGGAGAGTGCTTGATCGGGAAAAATAATGCCAAGATAATATGTACGTATTGCCTCGGGGTTCGGTCAAGGGTACAGATATGAAGTAAATTTGTATCTGTATTTGCTCTCTGCTTGTATTGTAATGGTGTTGGTTAAATAAATGATTAATGATTGATAAACTCGTAGTAAAAATAAATAATATCCAGTACAGTTGGAGGCTAAGCCAGGATATTTCGGTTAGCAAAATGGATAAGAAATAAATAAATGAAAGGAAGAATAAAAGTTGTAGAAGTAAATACATAATAATAAAATTAATATAAAAGTATAGAAATAAAATATATAAATCAACCTCCAATTAACCATTTCCGTTATAATATATATATATATATGTCAAACACACAGTAAAAAGTTACTTTGTAAATTATAATAAATATTCTTATTGGCAACAATTCACTTCTATTTTTTTTTGGATTTGTGTTTTTTTCGTCCGTTTTTTAAGATTAATATTTTTTTATACGCATTGACTTTTGATATTTTTGCTTTGGCTGATCTTAGGCAATTATTACTTGAACTATAAATACGTCTTTTTTTTTTTTTTTTTGAAATTACCAAATATTTATCAACAGTTTTATAATGAATTTTTAAAATCTTTTAACATTAATTCTTCAGAAAATGACCATTTTTATGGTGTTATATTTTCAAAAAATTATAAGTCAAAGTAGGAATATATACATATAGTATCAATTCACATGAGACATTAAGAAATTTTTTACTATGCCATTTGTGAATAAATGTATTATACCCTGCATCTCAAATCAGAGAGCATAGCTGAAAATTTCTTAACATTTGAAATTATTTGATATTTGATATTTATTTTAAATAGTGGTGTGCACAGGAAACCACAGTGCAATGTTTTTTAATAATTATAGGCTTTCAAATAACTAAATGTCTTCATTCAGCTTACATTTATTAAGCATTGCTCATGATTCTTATCCAAAGAATACTGACTTCTTATTCTTTAAAGATTATTTTAAAAAATTCTAACATATTATATACTCATATTTAACAAAGGTCAGTCTTATATATTTGCTGATTATATATGTATATGCTTTTATATACAAAAATGTTCTAATAGTAATTATAAGCCATTTTAGAGTTTATTAAACTATATAGAGAAGTGATATATATATAAATATATATATATTAAATGATTAAAACATGTTGAATTTTTTTATTTCAAAAACTGCTTTTTTGTAATAAAAGCAACTGTGTTAAATAAGTCTCTTTTACCAAATAAAATAATTACTTTTATGCTGTTCTGCTTGATCAATAGATAATAATATTTTTTTAAAGATAAACTAAATGTATAAATGTAAAAAAAAAAATCGTTTTCCCTCTTCTTATACTATTTATAATTGATAGAAAAAATAAACAAAATGTTTTATATAAAGATTATTTTTAAAAAAATATGTTTCTGAATTGTGAAGCTTATACATAATTTGATAGTTTTATTTGCAGTATTTGTACATCTGAAGCTGTATTAATAAATGCAATTTCAAACATATTGTTATATTCTGCAAATAAATTGAAAGTAATATTTTAAAGCACAATAAATGGGTAAGAGAACAAACAGGTGTTACTGACCTCATTGAAAAAATTTAAAGAATAAAGTGGAGTTGGGATGGACCTATTTCTAGAATTGATGATAATAGATGGACAATTTAAATCTTAAATTGGATTCCAAGAGATTTTAAAAGACCCAAAAAAGACCACATGTAAAATGGATGGAAGAAATAAGAAAGTGTGCAGGGATGAAGTAGAGAAGAAAAGCTAAAGATAGGAGATGGATTGAACTTGGGAAGACCTTCATTCTGCAGTAGATTGATAGTGGTTGTTGATGATGATGACATATCTGTGTACACTGTTATCACACTATTTATCTTATAACATTGCTTAATCAAATAAATGTGTGAATTAATGCTAGTACAAATACTTTTTTCCACTTCAGTATTTTAATTGTTATAAACATATAATATTAGAAGACTTATTTGATATTTATGAGAAACAAAAATGTTTTAAATTATGAAAGAAAAAATGTTTTAAATGTAATTTAAAATTATAAAAATTTAATAAATTATATTCATAAAAAAAATATTAAAAAAAATTACATTAGTAAAATTCACTAGTTTTTTTCTGTATTCTTGGACTCCTGTGTAGTATTATTAATTGTTGTAATAGGTTTTATTCAGATTTGAAATTTTAATTTTTATGAAGAAAAATTGAATTAATAGCTATTACTATCCATATGAAAGCATTTTTGTTATCTTAAATTGAGTACTGACCTGGTGTCTGCAGTAAATTAATTAATGGTAGTATCTATTTCCAATCCAGTAATTTTATTAATTAATAAAATTTGGAATTACCATACAATATAAAAATATATTTTTCTTCAAATTAATTTCATGGGTTATATCTTACTAATTAGGAAGCCCAACAACCCATAAAAGTCAAAGTGTGTTATTTCTTGAATTTCTTCCATTTTAAATATATCTTTATTTGTAAGGGGATATGATTAGAGTTGATATTTTAATATGCATACATTCTAAAGATTGAAGTTAAGGAAAACATTATTTCAGCTACTAATTTAGAGAGAATGTAAAAAGTAAACTTATACAATTGAAACAAGAGTGAGAAAACACATGTAAATTGAAGTAATAAAGAATTCATGTATTGATAAATTTTGTGTAATAATCCAAGTCACGAAATGTGTTATTGTAAAATTAAAATAGTACTATTTACAGTTAATATAATTTATTTTAAAATATACCAACATTATGTATGTTAAACAATTTTAAAATATTTTAATAATTAAAAAGTTTTTTTTTTTTTTTGAAATTATGAATCAAATTTTCTGTTATAGTTAAGATTAGTAAAAATTATGAAAATGTTGAAAATCAATATTAAATAAAATTAATATTTACTATTATAAAAGGGGAAATATTACACTGTATTAGATTTTTGTAGTGAACTAAAATCATCAGTATCAAAATAAAAGTTTACTGTTTGTAAAATTCAAAAGTATTCCATATGAAATTTAATATTATTGAAATTAGTGTTTAAATATTCCAAAATTTGACTATTATCAAATAAATTTTTGTTAGTTTATAAAGAATCAACTTTTCTTTATTTTAACAATCATGTAAATGTAATGAATGTTATCCTACAAGCGTTTGAGTTCAACTTTTATAAACTAAAATATTCAAATACATTAACAGCAAATGTAATTATAATTGAGTTATTTTTTTTATTATCAAACTTATTAATGATGTGACCCTTTAACCAAATACTGATTGAAAGAGAAGAACCTCCAATAAATAGGTGAACATTTATTTTAAAACAACAAATAGCTTTATTTCAATTTCAGGCCAACAAAAACTATTGTGTGAGAGGATAGAAAGTATAAAATGAGGTGATAAATAATTCCAATCAGTTTTCTTTAATTCTCTTGTTTTCAGTTGCTATTAGTGATTTGCAATCAAATAAAATCAGTTGAAGGTAAATAAAATTGAATCCCCAAGTCATCAGAGATTGAAGGCAACTTCTTCAAAAAAGCAGCAGACATATTTCAAAAAGAAATAATAAGTTTACATCTGGCTTCATAGTGAAAGAAAGCCAAATCAGTATTGAAAACTGTAAATTATCTTTTTTTTTCAATTGCAGCTATGGTAAAATTATTCACCATTAGTAGAAATTATAAAATAGTTTTAAAATTACCAGCCAAATTATTGTTGCTATTTGGAAATGTAATTATTAGTGAAATTGTGGGTTTAGAGTCTATTGGTGTTCTATAATTAATTAAAAAATTAGTTACCGAGTCAATAACCTTTCTACCAACCAAAGGGCTGTACAAAACAAATTGATATAAAAATGATGTATTAAAAAAATTGAACATTTAATGGACAAAGTTCTACAAAAATATAAATATAAAAGAATAAGTATGGAACAACTAACACATGGAAGAGAAAATTTTTCAAATTTAAAAAAAAAAGGTCTTTCAAAGAAAGTTATTTTAAATACTGCAAAAAATATATTTTTCAACATTAGCCCAAAAGTTTTATACTGAAATAGTAAAGAATAACTTAAATTGTATTATTGTTTAGTAAAATACTTCAGTACACTAGAACTTGAGTGATAGTAGGTAAATTATTTTAAACTTTTCATGATTACTTTTTTATATCTTATAATACTTTCATTTGTATAATATTTTATATAATGTTTTTATGAGATATTAAATCATGTAGCTTTTATTTTAAGAAAATGTCTCAAACTGTTTCCATGTAATTAACAAATAATTATGCAGAATATGCAAATATCTTTGAAGAGGTTAAGGAGAGGGAGGAGAACCAAGTAAGGTATTAAACTCAACCATAGATACATGTAAATAGTCACACTATGCATAGATAATTTGTGTATTTGTTAAAATATCATCCAGTTGAAGATGTTTTACTGTATTTATAAAAGGATGTAATGGGATTTTATATATGCTTTAAATTTCTTTGGCATTTGCATAATTAGTTACTTTATTAAACGGTTATTTAAAAATTAGATAACAGTAACTATATTCTTTCATTATTCATTTCTTAGATTGTATAACAACCAGCTTATTTAAACATGTGACTGTGAGTCATCTTATGACAGAAAATATTTCAGTGTTTCTAAATCATGCTATACTCTTTATAACTTACTAGGAAAAGCAAATATTTAAGGAATAATTAAAATGAATAAATTATTCTTTCAAATCCAAAATATATAGAAGCATTTTCCTTTCCAAATAAATAAAGCTGATCTGAGCTAATCGATATTAAATGATCAGTCCAGATGCATAAATAAAAATCATTATTACTAGATAAATATAAGTAGTTCATTAAGAAAATACTTTGAATAAATAAACTATTTATTAATATCAGTGATGATTGGTGGTTCTGGCAACGATTTAGTTACTGATTAATACTATGCTAGATGAATTTAATTTTCAGTTATCAACATTGCTTGTAATCAACATTTACAAAATATATAATGAAATATCAATGTGTGGCTGCATGTAACAAATACTATTCTTTACATCTTCTGATCACCATTAACATTAATTATTTGGAATTACATTTGAACGAAATTTAGGATTTATACAATAAATTATATATCTACAAACCTTAGCCTAAACTAAACTAGTCAATAAAATAATTAAAATTACTCCAACTTCAAGAGTAATCCAGACCAGCAGAAGAAACTAAATGCTATTACACAACTATCAGTGTCACTGCTGAAAGCAGATTTCCCAAGTGCAAAGAACTAAAAATGTACCAACATATATATATATATATATATATATATATATATAATTAAAAATTAATAATATATATATATATATATATATATATATTATCCACAATTTTTAATTAATCCCACATGGCCTTAATATTAAAAGAACTATCAAAAAATTAATTGCTTCAGAATCATACATTTTTAATATTAAAATTCTTTAATTCTTCTCTTTATTTAATTTTTTTTTCAAAAAAGACAACCTTAGCTAGTCAAAATTAATAGTGTGACCATATCTCTTTTATGTATATATAAAGCACAACTAATATATTTATTTCTATTCCTACTTTTATGTATTTTAAAGTAGGCTAAATTAATTAGATATATACATATATAAATTATCAGATAGTTGATTAAATTCTCTAAAATATTGCTCATCTATAGAAACAATTTAGATATGATAATATGTTGGACTATTTCCATAATCTACCATTAAATGTTGAATATATAAAACTTTTTTAACTTTATTTAAACTTTTCAAGTACAAACAACTGTTAGTAATAACACCAAATAGACAGTACAGATTAGTAAAATACACAATTTTTGAATGATATTATTCCCCACATTTTTTAAGGTGTCACAGGTCTAACCAGTGACAATACTTGTGCAGAAGTTGAACTCACACTTAAATTTTTGAATATCAAATTATAAGACAACTAAGCTACTAAGCTATTCTGTCTATCAGCAATGGTTCAAATCCTCCTGACTTCTCTACTTGTCTCTTTTTATTTTTTTCTAAGAGAAAGATTAATTAGAGGCTTCCAGACATTTTATATTGCCACACTGGGCTGACCCATAGGATTACTTGCCATTATTTCATTTGCCATTATTTTATTTATATGATAATCACTTAATATACTGTGTATCTGTGTAATTATATATATATATATATATATATATATATGTAAACTTTATATATATATATGTATCATTCAAATATATTTTTTTTTTTTTTTTTTTTTTATGTAAACTTTGTATGACGTATTTGTATCATTCAAATGTAATAACTTAAAATTTTATCAATAGTTTATGTTAAGTCAAATTTATTTAGAAATTATTATGTGACAAGTATGTGTGCATATATCAATGCATGTCATGTAGACATATATGCCAATTTTATTTTATTTTACTAAATAAACATTCAAACATGTTCATTTTATATGATATTACACATCTGTGTGGATATATATGCATTTTATGTAAACCCATTAGATGGAATTTAAGGTGATTACTAAATTTTGAGTTTATGTTAATCAAAATCAGAAGGCTTAATTTATAAGTATAGCCATATTCTGCAGATTTTAGTGTCACTTTTTTATTGTTATTAATAAATTTATATTCTATTGTTAAGATTATTCCAGTGACTTAATTCTAAATATTTTTAGGATATTATGTATTGCATCATCTCTTGTTCACAATAACAATTATAGAGCTTGTGTTCTATGAGCTAGATTCATGTATAATGGTCTATTATAAGAAAGGGGTGTGTATTAGTGTATGGGTATCCAGTTGATTATGATCATCATCATCCCTGGACTGTCACAAAGAGAATATTCTTTAAAGTCTGTGCACTACATTTTATTTTAGTTTAGTCTCTATTAGATATTTGTTATAGTGGCCAGTACATCAATGATATTAAATGGACGGAGCATTGGATCCGCATGTTTCAATATACCACCGTTATTGTTTTTATTGTTATATATTCTGATAAATTAGCACTTAAGTTGTTACATCCAAATTAATGGTTAAATAATTGTCCCAAGCTGGCAAAGGCTAAATAGTTAGTCTGGTTAAGAGTAGACCCATTTCAAATCCAGTCATCAGTTTGACTGTTGATTTATTTTATTGTTGATCATTCATGATGATGAATGAGTGGATGATTATTACTTGTTTATAATGTTGGTAAATATAGTATAATTATGTTTGTAGTTACTCAAGTGAGTTACCTTGACTGATCTCTTAGAGTGATCTCTCATACTAATTACTTTATATTAAATTTTATATTTTTCCATTGATTTTGGGTTGACAATGATTTATCATCACCCCACTTTTAACACCATTTACTCCCATTCTGTAAAATTGTCTAAGTGTTGTCTGCATTTTAATGATTGCTTATAAACCCATTTAACCTTGAGCATTACTACACTTATTATTTAAATAATATTTTGAGTGCCAATTAGAAATTTATAATTGCAGTTTTTAATGTTATAATTAACTATTTATTAGTCTGAATTCAGAATAGGTTATATTTATCTGTTTAAATAAGTTTATTTCAACTTTCTTGTATCAATAATTTCAATCCCTGTGGTCAAGTTGCAATCTTTAGTGTTTATATAAGTATATTAAACCATTAATAAAGGTGGGATGTTAGCTTTATTGTTAAAGGAGGTTGTCATGACAACAGTTTGAAATTGTTGATTGTTATTGATATTGAGATTGTCTTAATGTTGACTGCTTTTTAATGATAATATATATGACAGAGAGGAAAAACTGCCATTGAAAGAGATAAGGAGCATGAAAAGGCATTGAAATATATATATATATATATTTTGGATACTAATATAGGCATTGAAATATATATATATATATATATTTGGATACTGGATATAAAATGAATTGTGAAAAAAAATATTCAAGTAATAAAGTATGTTAAAAATTATAAGGAAAAGAAATATTATGAAACTTTATTCTAGAAAAATTTTAAAAATATGCAAATATGGTTAAATGATTAGCACAATTATGGGGGGGGGGCATTGTTTGGTTATTTTAAAATGTAGTTAAAATAAAAATATTATTTGGTAGCTTGTTTGTAAATATATACATTTAAAAAAAAGGTTGTAATAAGTTTATTTTTTGTAAATATATTTATTTTACTAATTATATTTATTGTAATGTAAATAATGAGCATGGAGTGGAGTTGCTATAGAGTAATTGGTTATGTGATTTTACAAAAAAACAAAGCATCTTATTAAGTGTTTAATAAGAAACAAAAGCAAATGGATTGATGTATTAAATTGTTTGTTTCACTTTTATTTTAAATTGATTATTTTAAATTTTATAAAAAACAACAACATTATGAACATTTTTTTATCATTGAAATTTGATGATTAAAAATATACATTTATAAGTACTGTATTAAATGATATTTACCTATTTGATAGTTTATTTACATAATAATGATATCAAATAGCAATTCTATTTTGTAAAGTTAAATTATTTGCTGCTAATGCATGAACAAGCTTGAAAGTTTATTCTGAATTATCTCATTATTTTATCTCAGTATTTTAGGAAAAATGAGGGCAGGGGAAAATATGTAAATAGATTCACTTTGAATTTGTGTGAAAATGAGGAAAAGTTATCATTACTATGATTTGGAATTATTAGATGCTTAGTATTAGTATATACTTAGATATACAGGAGTCAAATGAATTTTTTTTATTTGGCATTTATAGTGAAAAGACAATTTTTTATTTTTTTTATTTTAAAGATTAGTAAATAATCCAACTATAAAATATTTTTTTAAAACAATAGATTATTTTATTTAATTTTTATAATTTATTTATTTTGTTTCCTATTTCATTAAATAAGTAAAATATCTATGTGATCTTTTGGTAAATGAGCCAATGTTTCAGATCATAAATTGATCACATCTTATAATAATTGTGATAGTGAGGTTATTGTACATTTGTAATGCAATTTAGAATGACTCTTCACACTATGTGTGATTTATTGAAATAATAGAATGGCAAATTGAAGAGATAATATTTTCTGAACTGATTTCCTAAATTGTAAAAAAAATCTCTACATGGGTCAATTCTGAAGCGTTATTGTGTTCCATCTGCAATTTTGGTGCTATGTTAATCACATAATGTCTTAAGTACATAATAAATTTAAATAGTAGCACAAATCTATTTTCTTTTAAATAATCTTCACAAGATTAAATTTCTCAAAATATTTATCTTAATAACCTTATGAATTTTAAATTCATCATAAATGCATAATAATAATCTTAAATAGCAGAATTGACTATTTCGTATTAAACTATATTAAATATGCAGTATTATCTTAAGACAATTTTTCATTAGCTTCTAAAATTCTTATATGATAAATGTTCTCATTTAAGTTTACTATTACATATTTACAATTAATTTGAAATTCACTAAGCTACTAACATAAATCCTTAAGTTTGTACCTTGTGAAGATTACGTAAGGCTAAATAGACTCTGGTTATAATAATATTTCTATGAATTAATGTGGAAGCTCATAAATGGTAATTGTTCATTCTTGACAATCAAAAGTAATAATAGCATTTTTATCTGTAAAACAAAATAGGTGAAGATGCAATGAGAAATAATTAATTAAGTTTAATAAAAGTGATAGCTAGAAGATTTTCACTGGCTGTTAAAACTGTTATAAATATTTGTGAATGTTTTATATATGCATATAAAATATGGGCATCATATGTTAAATTTCATAAATTTTCAGTATTCATCAAAGAAAAAAAAAATTTATTTGAAGTATATTATTTCAATTATTTCAAAAATTATTTTGCGAATAGCACATCATCCAAGCAATTCGTATGTCAAACACCAAGTCTAAATTATAATTATAAACACTATTAGTATAATTATTATAGCATTATTAATATATAGATAAAATCTTTAAAGTATATTGATACAAACCATCTAATCGTACAATATTATCTTACAATGAATCAGTGAATAATCTTATAAAACTAGTTTTCAAATACAGTTAAAGAATGCCCTTTTAATTCCATCGCAAACATGTTATATAATGTAAGCATTATTCAGTAAATAAATGTATGTTTAAATGTGATTTTATAATGGGAAAACTTTTTTTTATTATTTTAATAATTGCGTTGTTGTTTTATGTCAAAAAATAAGAAAAAGATTTAATTTCCTAAAATCAGTTGATAGCAGGAAGTCAACAAAATGCTTGCAATTTTAAAATTTCATTTCACTAACTAATTTAGATGCTATTGCTTTAAAAGAAAAGTTCCATTATCACCAAGTTAAAAAAAATACATTATGGAAAAGCATTTATTAATATTTTTTATTTTATTCAATCAGACTTTTATTTTATATTTTTTCAATAATACATTCTATACTTAATTTATGCTTTAAAACAAATTATAGGTTTATATATATCATTCTCAGTTTCAAATAATATTTATACACTGTTTATGGCTGCAGAAAAGTGTTTGCTGTTAACTGAAAGGAGATCCTATGATTCCTTTTGGAGACTTTAAAAGAACTGAGCAGGGCAAATTCCTAATGTCCAATCCATACATTCTTGTCATTGCTGCTAAACATGGATTGGCTGCCCACTGATATGGAATGGTCAGTGTGGTAAATGTATTGGCTTTTTATTTCTGAATTTAAGATCAAGAAATACCATGATCTTTCTTCTCAGTTAACTTATAGCTCTTAACTGAAATAACAGTTGAGTTTTCATGAAGGCAGAATAAATGTATGAATGAATTTTTTATAAATACATATTTACAATCAAGATAGGCAAAAATAAACCATGGCTTTTATTCTCAGAAAGTTATAAAGTCACCAGCGAAGTAGTGGTTGGTAACTGATAGTGGAAGGTGATAAGAACTCCCTGATTGTGAAACCAGTATGCTATTTGTTGATGAATTTTTATTTGGTAACTGCAGGTCACATTCAAATGAAGAAAAATAAAAGAAGTGAAAAAACTTTCAAATATTAAATGGAACATCATTAGAATATGTGAAGTTATAAGACAAATAAAAATATAATTGATTTAAAAAAGTAGACATATACAGTATTACAAAAGCACAAACATAGAAAGGACAGTAGAATATGATTCATTAGAAATAAAAAATAAAAGAGCAACATTGTGGAGATTTATGGCATATTGGATAGAGTGGCAAGATTAGTTATTCAACTTAATAGCAGATACCAAATTGTTTTCTCAAAATATGAAAATAAAGATTGATTATGATGAGTTAAAAGGAGTTAACAGTTACAAATACCGTAGACAGATTATTAATACAGATGGAAACATAATGGATGAAATTATTCATAGAATTAAACTAGTTTGGAATACTTTTGGCAGAAATAACTTGAAACTAAAAGAAAATTTGCCTATGTGTTTGAAAAAAAAGTTTTTTAATAAATGTGTTTTGCCAGTTTTTACTCATGGATCTGAGACATGGACACTTAATAAAAAAGAAATACAGAGACTTCATATCACTCAAAAAAGTATGGAGCAATGAGAAGAGATCAAAAATGCAATATATGGGTAAGAGAACAAACAGGTGTTACTGACCTCATTGAAAAAATTAAAAGACTGAAGTGGAGTTGGGTTGGACATATTGCTAGAAGAGATGATAATAGATGGACAATTGAAATCTTAAATGGGATTCCAAGAGATTGTAAAAGACCCAGAAAGAGACCACATGTGAGATGGATGAATGAAATAAGAAAGTGTGCAGAGGTTATGTGGAGAAGAGAAGCTAAAGATCAGAGAAGATGAATTGAACTTGGAAAGACCTTTATCCTGCAGTGGATTGATAATGGTTGTTGATGATGATGACCAAATGCAGACATTTCAAATTTATGCCTCAACAGGTTCTCATAGCAATGAAGATGTAGATGATTTTTATATGGATGTACAAAAGGCTTTTAGTCAGACCAAACAATATTATAGGATTGTTATTGGAGATTTTAATGCTACCATTGATAAACAATTAAAAGATAAAAGTGCTACAAGAAAATTTGATTATGGTAATAGAAATGAGACAGGAAATAGACTTATGAAGTTTGAAAAAAAAGAAAAAAAATAATTATTTTTTTGAGAGAAATGTTAAATGGAAATGGATATGGAAGCATACAAATGAAGGTACAGCAGAATTGTATTATATTTTGATTAATAGAAAATATATATATTTCAAATTTGTAATGTTTTAACTAAATGCAACACAAGAAGTGATCATCAATTAATGAGATGTAAAGTAAATGTTAACGCAAAATTAGAGAGACAAAAATTATTATGAAAAACAATAGTCACAGTTGAAATTCCTAATCTTCAGAAACATTCTAATGAATATAAATTACATCATGCAAATCGTTTTAAATATTAACAGATTTTGAACATGATTCAGATTTGAATGAAATCAATAGGAAAATAACTGATACATCTTTAAATACTGCAGCAAAGTTAGCTGGTAGAAAAAAGCTAAATTGATCAGTAAAAGTTTTATAGAAACGAGAATTTGCAAAGAATATATATATATATATATATATATATATATATATATATATATATATATATATATATATAAATTGTTTCATAAACGCTCAGAGTTTGTATTCAGATCTAGTTTCTTTATTCCTGTCTTTCACTGACGATAGCAAATAGCTTGAAATCATGATCTGAAAGTGGAATTATAGTTAGAGATAGTGAATACTAACTACTCTGACGTTTATGTAAACAAAACATACGCTTGATTGGCATTCTTGGTAGGACGCCATCTGTGGACATAAATACAAGCGTTAGCAAGTTTTTAACTTGCATTTTGTTTCATATATATATATATATATATATATATATATATATATATATATATATATATATATATATATATATATATATATATATATATATATATATATATATATATATTACAGAAGGGGTGAATATCTCAAATTTTGTAAAATATTGTGAAAAAGGTTTGATAATGACAGAAGAAAGTATAATTGTGAACTAGCTAGGAAAGCAATAAAAGAGAGGAAAAGTCTAAAAATGTAAAACACCATCTGGTATTGAAAGAAAACTTATTTCTGTGATAAGAACAACAAATGGAACTATTATTAAAAAGAGAGATGGCATCATGAAATGTGTAAAGTATTCTATCAAGAATTATATAGTAATAAAGAACAAGGAAAAGTATCTACTACAACATCTTTTGAAATGCCCAGGATTTTAAATGAAGAAGTGTGACATGCAATTAAATTTATATAAAAAGAAAAAGCTCCAAAAATGATACAATTATAATTAATATTTTAAAAAAGCAGGTAAGAAATATAATTTTTTTAGCAAAGTTAAATATCAAATGTCTAAATAATAAACATGTACTAGATCAATGTAAAAATGGAATTTTAATATCAACATTTTAAAAAGGTCATAAAGAATATATTCAAAATTATAGACCTATTAGTCTTTTATCAGTTTTACACAAAATTTTTACCAAGATAATTACAACCCTTCTACATTGAACTTTGGGTTAATCAACCAAATGAACATGCTGGATTTAAATGTGGACCATATCCACATAATCAGTGAAGTTATAAAAAGGACCACTGAATATAAGTTGCCACAATTTTTTGAATTTGTAAATTATGAACAAACATTTGATTCTATAAGCATTTATTCATTGATTCAAACATTGGATCATTGAGGTATAGACCAAAGATATTGTCGAATTTTGAAAAATATTTATAAAAATGCAACAGCAACAACTTGATTAATATTGATATTTAGAAGATTGACATTGAAAAGAGTGTATGACAAAATACTCCATATTTTCTAAACTTGTTACAGCAATGCTGAAATAAAGGTTTTATGGATTAAATTAGGAAGCTAAAGAAATAAAAGTAAATAGATATTATTTAAGTGATCTGGACTTTTCTAACGATGTACTTGTTTTAGAAAATAATGTTGCAAGAGTTATCAGATGAAAATAAGAAATTAGGACTGAGGTAAATGTTAAAAAGACTAATGTAATATTCAATGGATTTTCTCAAAAAATGAAAATGAAGACTGATAATTATGAGTTAGAAGAAATTAAGAACTACAAATACCTTGGTCAGATTATTACTACAAATGGAAACATAATGGATGAAATTAGTTATAGAATTAAACATGATTGGAGTGCTTTTGGTAAAAAAAATAACATTATTAAAGGGAATCTGCCAATGTTTTTGAAAAGAAAGATTTTTTAATAAATGTGTTTAACCAGTTCTTACTTTTGGATCTGAGATTTGTACAATTATCAGAAAAGCAATACAGAGACTTCTTCAAACCAGTCAAAAGAGTGTGGAGAGATAAATGTTAGGAATATCAAGAAGAGATCAAAAACAAAATACATGGCTGTTATTGACATGATTGAAAAAATTAAAGACTGTAATGAAGTTGGACTGGAAGAAATTTTTAAAAGAAATACTAGTAGATGGACAGTTGAAATATTAAACTGAATTCTAAGAGATTGTAAAGGACCCAAAAAGATCACATGTGTGATGGATTGATGAAATAATGCAGTGTTTGGGGTGTTGTTGGAAAATAGCAGCCAGGGATCAGAGAAAATGAATTAAACTTAAACTTTCATCATGCAGTGAATTGATAATGGTTGAAAAGGATGATGATGAAATGGTGCATATAAATAAATTTTCAAAATAAATAAAAAGTAATCATATAATTATTTTTAGAGTGATTATTATATTCAAAAACAACATGATATACTGAAATAGGTATCAACATACAAACTATTAGTTGCTCAGTATATCAATCTGTCATGCACTAAATTGCATGGAAAAAATAACTGTATAGTCAAGCTAAGTTTATCCTAAGAATTGCAAGTTTCTTAATAGTTCAATCATTTGTTCAATGTGAGATTTTTATTTTATTTTATGCAGAAGAAAATTAATTGTGAAAATTTAACTCTACTATTGCAGAAAATTGTGTAAGATACTAAATCATAGTATAATGCTCAATCTAAGTATCTAAAAAATCACAGCTGTTTTATTATACCTCAAGTGATGTAAAGAAAAAAAAATAGTCTTGCGTTGTTAGCCGAGAGGCATCGCAGCCGCCATGCAAGCAAGTAGTTGGTTGCAGACGGTTGTGGGTTCGCGTCCCGGCCGATGCTATGACACATGGAAAAAAAAAAAAATAAACATCTTAGATTTATTAAAACTTTGCTTAAAATTCAATTAACATTTTCTGTCATTTTTTTCTAGACAACTAAAATGCATTAATACACTCAAGTATTGTATATTTTTACTTAAGCATTACATTACGAAAAAAAAATCTTAAATAATATTTTTTCATGAAATTTGTAAAAATCCGCATGTAAATTAACTCTCTGACACACACACCCATTTAAGATTTTTTTTATGATTAATACTTTATCCAATTTTTCCTTCTGCCATAAAGTTAAAAATCAAAATATAATTGAACAACTTTTCAATCAAATCCAGAATTTTTTTAATTTATGACTTATAGATAATTAGTTAATCATATAATATCTATCAATAAATGGTCGTCACCAACACGTTATGTGCTACCTCTTCCAAAATAGCTGAAAAAAATATAATATATTCTTCACTACAGTATATTTAAAAATATTCAGTTGATATATATATATATATATAAGAATGTGGAAATATCTGTCTATTTTATTTTTAAAAAATCACAGTCATATGATATAGACAATGTTAAATGAAAATAATAAATCTAAACACTTTTTGTACTAAAAGAGGAACTGCTTTTAAATGCAATCTCTTGATATTTATAGAAATAAAGTGTGTATATATATATATATATATAAATAAAATATCTGTTAATTAAAAACAAAATTGTAATTATAATTGAAACAATACATTTAACGGTTTACAAACTATTACAAACAATCCTTAAATCCACAGAAGTACTTTCGGTTAATTTCTTAAACCTGCCTCAACTGCCATATATATATATATATATATATATATATATATATATATATATATGCTTAAATCTCAATCAGATTGTATAACTTTCAATTAAGTTAGGACTTTTTTCAATCAAATGTCCCATAGCAATTGAACTAGCAATTTAATATTGATTATGTAATAAATATCTATAGATTTTTGTCTTGATAATAAAACAATTATGCAAAAATTCTCAAATCTTCCATTTCTTTTTAGATTTTTAGAGATTTTTTGCCTGGAAATGACTATTTAAAAGCAGTTTTATTATTATTTAAGTGTGTATATAATACGTCGGTCTTTTAGAATTAAACTTTTAAGGGAAATGTTGCCATTATTTAATTTTTTGTCTGGAAATTCGTAAGAATCAATTCTTTAATAGTATTTGATGCATTTACATTGTCTTTCAAAAGATTTTTTTGGTTTTGTAGCCCATCCATATATTTTAAATCAGCTTAAAGTTGTTTTATGGAGAGTGATAAATACTGTCTGATTGGCAACATGTTATCCCACTTGCAACATCCTTTCTCATGTATCCAGTTTTACAATGTGTTGGAGCTGCTTTCTAAATACTTTTTAATATATATATATATATATATATATATTAAAAAGTATCATATAAATATTTTCACATAAAAATATATATATATATATATATATATATATATACATTTTTATGTGAAAATACCAAAATGTTAGCAACTTAGTATTATTTTTTATTAGAGTAGTAGTGTGTACACTTAAATAAAAAAAAAGTTTCAACCTCTTTTCCATAACACAAAACAATTGTAACCTTGTTTCAAAATGTAACAGAAAGAATTTGTAATTAATAAGTATCATTAACAGGATGATTTGATTATATTACTATTCAGAAAAATAGTTTTTAAACATGCACTTCATTTTGTGATCAAAAAAATAATTTAAAGACATACAGATATTATACGATAATGTCTAGCCAATAAATCTATTTAAGAATATTTAACTTATACAAATATCACAGATTTCTTGACAATAAAATATTGTGTGTATAAAATATAAAAATTACAGAAAGAATAGTTACATAAACTTATATATGTGATATTTAAATACTAATATCAAACTCAAAAGCCATAAAAAATTATTCTAACAATAAAATAACAGCATTTATTAAAATACATTTTTTAAAGTGTCTTTTGATGCCTATAATGTGATCAATTCTAACAATGTGCTGTTACAGTGAATAAATAAGTGTCAAGATATATCATCTGTCATTGATTATGAGATTTATGCAAAATCAGTGCATACAATTGTGTATAATAAGACAATGACTATATTAGAAGGACAGTAGTAATACATCCTAACATATAATCTGTACATTTTTCTAGTATCATACTATATAGATAAAATTGATTTATTAAATGGAATATATTTTAAAAATAAATTATTTACTGCATAGAATCTTCCTCTTCCTGAATAACACAGGCCATAACATTCTGCAGAGTATCAGCTAGTTTTCAAACGTTGTAACTATGTATGATTAGTCACAATCAAATTTAACATTAAACAACAGAGAAACTTCCAAATAAATTTAGCCTAAATTTATATAATCATTAATGTAGTTTATTAAATAAGATGATGGCAAAGTTATGACGATAGTAAGTTTGACTCATACAAATTAAATTATAATAATTTGTTATTGATAAATAATAAACAAATAACAAAGACAAATGTAACAAATGGTTCCCTGTCCAACTGAAGAGTACTGGTTCAGCATGAAATGAATTTTGGGATCATTTGACTTTTCTATTTTTTATATATTTATATATATTTCATTATTCACATGTTTGAATAGTCTGTGATAAAGTGTGTATATATATATATATATATATATATATATATATATATATATATATATATATATATATATATATATATATATATATATATATATATATATATATATTATATATATATATATATATATATATATTTACACATGGAAAAAAATAAGTGAATTCATTAGTCCATGTGTTTATGTTTAATTTAAAATTAGGTAAATGTATTTTTAATTGGGTTCAAATATTATATCTGACCTCATAATGATAAAATAGATGGTGTCATAATGTGAAGGCATGAAGTTTGACACTTGTAAATAAAATTGTAATGCATGCTTATATGTAGGAAATAATATTTTCAATGGTAAAAGTGTTAATTTTTTTTTTTGTTTGGTTTGCCTGAAGGAAAATAATTTCTGTCAAACAAGAATGGCAAAGAATAATCATAATTGTTATTATGACTAATCATGATATCCAAGGTTGTTTCCAGTCATTTTAAGAATATAGTAGTTAATGTTTTTACAGTAGCTGTGAGTGTCTCCAAAAAAATAAGTAAGATCCTGAAACATTGGCAAGCAATTTTAAATATCTTGTATAGTTACAATTATTCAATGTATAAATTGGCTCTTACTTTTCATTACATATAAAAGAGCATAAAATTATATATATATATAATTCTTTAATCTATCTTATTTAATAATCATTTGTATTTTTACATTTGTATTTTTTCTGTATTTAAAATTTCAATTCTTTCTATTTTGTTTAGTGGATCAAATTTTATAAATCTTTTTATCTCAAGTTGAGATGTGTAAATATCTTTGAATTATTCTAACAAGATTAACTTTGAGATAGGTTTTAAAAAAATTTAAAGAAGTTAAATATTGCAAGAAGTTTTAGAATATCTACTTATAATTAGAAACAAAATAATCGTGTTCTATGATGTTTTGCATTCAAGTTTTAACAAACAATTAATACAGATATAAGTTAAGACCAATGAAAATATTACATATATATATATATATTGTAAATATCAATAGGTCGATATTTATATTTTAAAAATTTGTTATTTGTTATTAAAAAAAAATCTCTTTAAGTTGAAGTTTACATATGAAATATTTAAATTTTTCTTTTATGTTTATTAAATATAGTTATTATTTGAAGTTATTATTTTATTTATATATATTGATAGTACATCATTATAAATATTTAATTATTGAAATAAATAAGGACATATAAATTGTTGATTAAAAAAAAAAAAAAAAAGTATTTTATTTGCAATGATTACTAAATGTAATAAATAATTATTTATGTATATTTTAAAAGATGTTAAATTTTCGATTTGATACTTTTTATATGTATACTTGATATTTTATTTTTATTTTGATGTTAATTGTTGTAAAAGAGAACATATATATATAACATGAGTTTTAAAATAGCATCTGCTGGCATGAAACCACGCGACAATAATAAGGAAGCCATTATTAGGATTATTGCTTATTAAAAATAGGATATAGAACAAACAACTGAAGGATAGAATTTTATTACATTTTATTTCTTTAAAGTTTACCATTTTTTTTAAAATACTGAAGTAACGAATATATTTTGTAATAAACATATAAATTATGACGGGGTAACAAGGATATATCGCAGCTAGGGCTGCATCATCATCATCGCTGTCATATATTCTAAAGCAATTTTTCAATGGAACAACTAAAAATTTCAACGTATAAATTTCATCGCGTCTGGAATTAAAAGCTGGCATAGCTATCTTAAATGTATTATCGTCAATTTAATTCTAATCCGGAAATAATTGTAATTGAGGTACTGGATTTAACATTTTAATAAAATATGCATATATTCAAGAATTAATAATCTTCTTTAATGAAATCGTTTCGTCGTTCTTTTAATAGAATGCATTCTAAAAATAAAAAATATACAGATGAAAAAAAACTCATGGACTAAATTAATTCTTAAAAGGACAATTAACTAAGTGAACTTTTAAAAAGGTATTTAATAATTTTATATATATATATATATATGAGTGATGTGTGGATATACAATTTTTGAGATTGATATATTTTTTTTTGTTTATTTTATTTTTCATTGTAAAATGTAACGTTTGTGAATGATCAATTTAAGCGTCTTATTCTATTATAACATTAAACGTATAACAGATGATGTTTAAGATAAATATTTAAATAATTTTAAAATCTGAAAATATAATTTATAAGTTGAGGTACTATATATTAATTATTATCTTTATATTATAACTATTAGGCAGAAATATGTCTTTATATATTTATTGTTTATATTAATATTGAAACATTAATATTATTTAAAGTCAAACGATAACATAAAATAAAGATGTGCTATTTATTTTTATAAATAATGCCTTTGTAATTATTTAAAGATCTCATTGATTAGTATGATTTTAGATTTATTTTATATAAAGCTAGCTGGGAGGGCAATTTAAACAATTTATTAAAATATAATTGGAACAAGTTTATTTTTCTTCATTCTTTAATATAAATGGAATAACTCATATACATTTCATTATATTTAACTTGCTTAATTATGAGCTACCATATAGTTTCCATGACATTATTTATATAACCGGGATAATTTTGTCTTTCTTCAATTTAAATGGAATGTAGCAAGTACGATCCATTATATTTAACTTACCCAAACATGGGCTACCTTAAGTTCCATTACATTTGGAGCATCCAAGTGAGGCTCTGAATTATAGGTTCCATTACATTTGGCTAGTCCAATCGTGGGGCTGCTACATATACGTTTCCATTACATTTGGCTAGTCCAATCGTGGGGCTGCTACACATACGTTTCCATTACAATATATATATATATATATATATATATATATATCAATAACAATTTATATACATCTTCTACAACAATTGTTGCATATGACATATTTATTTTAATCTAAAAATTGAAAAATAACTCAAAATTAAAATTGATGGAACAAAAATGGGATTTGTGGCCAAACAATTTTATTTACAATGAAAAAAAAATTAAATGAGTACTGTCAGTTAACACAAAACAGATTGTAAAAGTCTAATTGCACTCTCAATTAATAACCATTGATTTTGCTTTGTACTTGCAATGTGACTTCTGGAGTTAGAATAGAATGTCATTTAGAATAAATTACATATATATTGGACTTTAATTTAAGAGTATCTAACTTTATACTCTACAGACTATTATTTCATGTGCAATGCATATTTAAAGTCATTCAATCTTTTTAGACATTTTTTCTCATTAATCAAAAGGATGTGTTGAAATCGAATATATATATATATATATATATATATATATATTGTAACAACATATAAATATGCCTTTACATTAATCTAAAATAAAAAAAAAACTTTAAGTTCGCAAATAAAAATAAATTTATTAAAAGCTAAAATTAAAGAGTTTTTAAATGTATATATATTCGCACAGATGCAAAATTGTAAAAATAATATCTTTTTTTTTTTTTTAATAAATAAAAAAAAGTGTTTGAACGTATTTTTTTTTATAAAAAAAGTACAAGATGTAAAGATAAAATATTTTAGTAAAAAGATTTATATATTTTGTAAATGGAAATGATTGTTTATGAATTATTGAAAAGCAAACTAGCCCTTGGGGTTCTTATATAATTAAAAAGTAAGAGGAAAGATATAGGCAAGAGAATGAAAAGAATTAGCTTGTCCAATATAGAAGCAGCTATAAAGGTCTGGACAATAATGAAAAAATGGAACAGTGACCTCATTTGTTCGTTGAATCCAGAGGATCATTATAAAAGGAAAACAATTGAAATTAAGGACAGTACCAGAGAGTTGCAGCTTGATTGTTTTTGAGAGGTGTGACAGGATGCACATATCACTCCCTCTCTCTATTTTAAAAATGAACTGACTGGGATACCACAATGGAACCAGCTAAGGCCATCTTCAGAATATCAGATCGGTCTTCCATGAATGTCATTGCGGGAATTGACACCAAGAACCAGGACTCTTCTACTGTAAGCTATTGAACTGAAAAAATTTAAGATTTAAAAATAATTGAGAACTGTCATTCAAGCTTTTAGTATTCAGAACCTAAATTTAAAAAAATGAAATCTTGTCTGACTTTCAAATTGACAATTAATGTTAAATTTTATATATTTAAGTTTGCTAAAAAAATCATTTCCATTTTCTTTTATTATTATTATTATTATTATTATTATTATTATTATTATTATTATTATTATTATTATTATTATTATTATTATTATTATTATTATTATTATTATTATTATTATTATTATTATTATTATTATTATTATTATTATTATTATTAATATTGTATAAATTACTAAATGCATTAAATTTAAGTTGGGCATAGATGCTTGCATATATTTGTTCATGTTTAATAATGTTTTTGTTTTTATATTTGATTAAAATATATAGACATTTCGTAAATAATGATTTTTTACATTGAATATTTAAAATGTATTTATTCAGATGTCTTTTTAGTTAATGGTGTTAATGCGGCATCTTATGATGAATGCCATTGGGTTTCTTATGAATTCCCTATGTAGTTACATCAATGACTTTATATTTTGATCATTTATGTTTAATTTGAAATGTTTTTGAGTGTGTAATCTATGTAATGAATCTATTCTCAACATTAAAAAACAAACTTATATAAAATTCATCTGTGCGAATTTATATAAATGTTAAGTTTAAGTTGGGCATGAATGGCTATATAGATTTGTAAAGTTATATTAGGGGAGGGTTATCTTGGGTTATTCGCTCCATAGATGAATTAGGTCAATGGATTGAATATATTGGTGTAATTAGTAGATGTAGTATGAGATTCACTATGCGCAGAATCGCTTTATATGCCACACACCCCCTGTTTGCCTATTGGAAGGGATAATAATATGGAGACCACGGTCCCTCCCTATGGAGTTTTTTTATTGCTCTTCTCATCAGATAGATGTAGTATCCCTATCTGGATGATAGTCAATGTCTTTTCTTAAACTATATTTGTGCTTCTGTATTCATGTTACATTTAATACATCATTGTATCAGATGAATAGATGCCGGTTTGACAATGAACTTTTGGCCTAAGGTTAAATAAGGATAGAATTTTTTTTTCAAATGCAAATCTATGTAGTTTATTCATACTTGACAATTTTAAAATAAATATAAATTTCATCTGTGTGGATGATTTAAAATTTTAAAATAATAATTTAAATTAAAAGTTATATTAAAATCTAAAATAAAAATATTATTCCTCAAAATTTAAAATGATTCAAAATTTATATGTGCATAATTAAATGTTTGTGTTAATTACTGGCAGTGTATTTAACTACAAATTAAACAAGTTATATATTATTATCTCTTCATCTCCACTGAGCTAGTGAGAATGGGCTAACAGTCTAAATATTTAAATAAAGTGGAATCTTAACAGCATGTATCTGCCTACTTTATAAATTTTCTAGGTTCAAATGCCTAGATGGTGCCCTTATAGTGCAGATGCAGTAAGACTGCTTCCTCCATTTTGTTTTGAATCATTATAATTGACCCCATGTTGGGCGCCAATTATAACAATCTGAAAGAAAGTGGAGGAAGCAGTCTTACTGCATCTGCACTACAAGGGCACCATCTAGGCATTTGAACCTAGAAAATTTATAAAGTAGGCAGATATGTGCTGTTAAGATTCCACTTTATTTAAATATTTAGACTGTTAGCCCATTGTCACTAGCTTAGTGGAGATGCAGAGATAATAATATATAACTTGTTTAATTTGTAGTTAATTATAAAAAATAAAAGCCACTGGCAGTAATTAACACACAAACATTTATTTATGCACATATAAATTTTGAATCATTTAAAATTTTAAGGAATAACATTATTATTTTACATTTTAATATAACTTTTAATTTAAATTATTTTACAATTTTAAATCATCCACACAGATGAAATTTATATTTATTTTAAGATTGTCAAGTATAAATAAACTATATAGATTTACATTTGAAAAAAAAATTCTATCCTAATTTAACCTTAGGCCAAAAGTTTGCAGTCAAACTGGCGTCAATCCATCTGATACATTGATGTATTCAATGTAACATGAAAACGGCAGCACAAATATGGGTTAAAAGAAGAAATTGACTCTCGTCCAGATAGGAATATTACATCTATCTGATGAGAAGAGCAATAAAAAAACTCCATAGGAAGGGACCATGGTCTCCATCTTATTATCCCTTCCAATAGGCAAACAGGGGGGTGTGACACATAAAGTGATTCTGTCCATAGCGAATCTCATACTACATCTACTAATTACACCAATAAATCCAATCCATTGACCTAATTCAACTACAGAATGAATAACCCAAGATTACCCCCCCCTAATATAACTTTACAAATCTATATAGCTTTCACACCTGACTTAAACTTAACATTTATATAAATTCGCACAGATTGAATTTTATATAAGTTTGTTTTTTAATGTTGAGCATAGATCGATTACATAGATTACACACTCAAAAACATTTCAAAATATAAACATAAATGATCAAAATATAAAGTCATTGATGTAACTGCATAGAGAATTCATAAGAAACCCAATGGCATTCATCATAAGATGCCACATTAACACCAATAACTAAAAAGACATCCGAATAAATACATTTTAGATATTCAACGTAAGATATCATTATTTACCGAATGTCTATATATTTTAATCAAATATGAAAACAAAAACATTATTAAATGTGAACAAATCCATGCAAGCGTCTATGCCCAACTTAAATTTAATGCATTTAGTAATTTATACAATATTAAACAAAATAATAATAATAATAAAAACAATGAAAATGGAAATGATTTTTTTAGCAAACTTACATATATAAAATTTAACATTATTTATCAATTTGAAAGTCAGACAAGATTTTATTTTTTAAAATTTAGGTTCTGAATACTAAAAGCTTGAATGAAAGTTCTCAATGATTTTTAAATCTTAAAATTTTTCAGTTCAATAGCTTACAGTAGAAGAGTCCCAGTTCTTGGTGTCACTTCCTGTAATGACTTTCATGAAAGACCGATCTGATATCCTGGAGATGGCCTTAGCTGGTTCCATTCTGGTATCCCAGTCAGTTCATTTTTAAAATAGAGAGAATGAGTGATATGTGCGTCCTATCATACCTCTCAAAAACAATCAAGCTGCAACTGTTTGGCACTGCTTTTAATTTCAAGTGTTTTCCTTTTATAATGATCCTCTGGATTCAACGAACAAAAGACATCACTGTTCCATTTTTTCATTATGGTCCGGGCCTTTATTGATGCTTCTATATTGGACAAGCTAATTCTTTTCATTCTCTTATCTATATCTTCCCTCTGACTTTTTAATTATATAAGAACCCCAAGAGCTAGTTTGCTTTTCAATAATTCATAAACAATCATTTCCATTTACAAAATATATAAATCTTTTTACTAAAATATTTTATCTTTACATCTTGCTTTTTTTATAAAAAAAAAATACTTTCAAACACTTTTTTTTATTTATTAAAAAAAAAAGAAATAATTTTTTAAGTTTTGCATCTGTGCGAATATATATATATATACATTTAACAACTCTTTAATTTTAGCTTTTAATAAATTTATTTTTATTTGCAAACTTAAAGTTTTTTTTAATTTAGATTAATGTAACAGCATATTTATTTATATATATATATAGTAAGGTAATGCCCAATCCTTATATATATATATAGTAAGGTAATGCCCAATCCTTATAAAAAAATAATAATAAGTAACTGATGTTTGTGATAACATGTATAAAGATTAAATAGGCAGCCAACTTTTAAACATTTTTTTTAGATATTTGGAGACATACACACACACACACATATATATATATATATATATATATATATACAAACATAACCATACATTCATGAAGGAATGAACAAATTTATTTTTTATTAAATGTAAAATAAAATATCTACATACACACATTTATACATGAATGTTTAAGATTTTAAATCATGACATGACAAAAATAATAAAGAAAATATTTGACATTAAATTTTATTAACCATGTTTCTTTTGTTTAAAAGAGAAAAAATAGAGTAAATCTTTGTTAATTTTGGAAAGTGAAACAAAACTAAGCCACAGGACTTTTTAGTTGTTGTTTTTTTTTTTCTTCAAATGGAGGCATGAAAGTAAAGTTGTAGGATAAGAATATTTTAATTGTTATTATATTAGTTATTATGATTTTCTTTCGTTATTAAAAATAAACTGTTTAATATTTGGAATTTTATTATTTACTAGTGTAAAATATTTTAAAAAAGGAAAAAAAAAAAAACATTATTTAATTAATGAACTTTCGTTCATTCAAATAAATGCTAAGAGCTTCATAGTTATTTATCATTGTCAAAAATATAATTACTTTAAAATGTTTCTTGTAAAAGATAAACTCAACTAATGATGAAATAGAACTTTATTAAATCTAATTTTTATTACTTTTAAAGTAAAATCTTTATCATGTGTCTCATATATATATATAAATAAAAACTACTTAGAAAAAGCATTTGTTTTATATATAACACAAGCCTTAAACAAAGATTTGTATTTAACAATTTATACATGTGTAAATAATATCTAATGATGCAATTTTGCTAATTAAAAGTCAGGGGATCTTTCTATCTCCTTGGTGTCATTGGAATGTGATGGAGGATAATATTCATTGGTATATTTAATGTTTGGGTCAGCGTGGAGTGATCTGGAGATGGAATTGGAAGGGTGGCTTTAAAATCAAACACCCAAGAGTTTGATTTTGTCATGGGAGTTGTTAATGCTTGGAATGTTTAACATGATTTAATATACATGAATAAAATAAAGACATTATCTGCTAAGAATACAGAAGCTGCTCTTGAAAATTTAACTTGCTATTGTTTTAAGGAATTCCAAAATTTCATTTAATTTTATGCTTTAAATATTTTTTTAATGTATACTGAGAGTTGAGTTATGAATTTTTTCTCACCCTTTTATTCATTTGTAGCAAACATTTTTTTTTTAAAAGAACCCATTTGTTTAGATTTTTATAGGGAGAGAAAAATACAAATACACAACTCAAGGTATACATAAATATATTATAAATGTTTGTAAATAAAATATTAGCATAATTGAATGCTTAAATTAAACTGGAGAATGACTTAAAGACAAAAGGTAAGATTTTAAATATGTATATTTGTTAGACAATTAATATATTAAAATCAAACTAATTAATAAGTAAATATATATATATAACATTTTCTTGTTTAAATGATTAACAGCCTTATGAATAAACTATATCCACAATACACAAATTAGCAATTCATGGACATAACCTTGAGATACATTTAAATGACATAAACAAAATGATAATGGTACATCTAGTAATATAATTTCATATTTAAAATAATTGATACTTTATATTGTACATTATGCATTATAATTTTATAATTTTTATTTCAATTGATATGTTAATATTTAAATCATAGCTAGTCTTATTGTAGTAAAGATAAATTAATATTTTATTATATCCATGTATATATTTTCTTAATTCATAAATATTATAAATTTAACCCATATTTATGAATAAATATTTGTTGTTTGAAATTAAAATCTTTGTTTCTCTGGTCTCTAGATTATTAAGCATCATTCATACTTCACTCACTAAAATAGCTAGTATACATGTATACAGATTTTTTTAAATATATTATTAGCAATAGACATTAAGGATCTATATAGAGGTCATATTATTGCCATTCTATTTAAATCCATCCTTGATCAGAGTTAAAGGCAAATGTCTACACTGAGTTAGAACCCCGAGTAGTAATAGGACCTGTAAGTAGAGAAGGCTCTGGGTATACCATCCTAAAGGGTTTTATGGTCCGTTACATATTTTGTTGTAGAAAATCTATAATTTTTAAGGTTGGATTGGATATTTAATTGTTGAAGTTTGGTTGATTCTGTTGCAAGTATTGATGTTGGATGGGGAATTTTTATCATTATCTTGAGGATGTGATGTATTCATGTCACTTGTGACTGATTGATCTTATTCACTGCTCCAACCCAAATTATCATGTTAGTTACTATTTATCATGAAGCAGTTAACAGTAGTACTGCCATGATTTTACCTTTAAGACTCCAGAGAGAGTAAGGTATAGTTCTTTTTGATATATGTATAATATTTGTCTCTAAGACTCCCAAAGATGAGCAAGGCAATATTTTATAATAATAGCCCCTAAGACGTGGATGTAAGCAGGGAAGTGCAATAGTGTTTGCAGAAAACTATTATGGGTTGTAGTAGCTTAGAGAGACTGAAATGTGACAATCATCTGAGTGTTCATGGAACATTGTATACTTTAGGAGCAGTCATTGAATTCTTTTATCTAACTCAAAATTGTGAAATGCTAATCATTATTTTGGTTGTCAGTAAACTGTCAGATCTTTAGAGGTATGGATGAATATATGACCTAAATATATAATTCATTCTTAAAGAATGGTTGATAGTATTTACAGTCCATTACTATATATATATAATATCAAAAACATTACAGTTCAGAAAATTATGTAACTATATTTGAAGTGAAAACATTATAGAGAGTTTTATATAAATAATGTGCAAAGTCTCACAACAGTAATATCTAATTGATTTTCTCAAGAAATATCAGCATATATATATATATATATATATATATATATATATATATATATATATATATATATATATATATATATATATATATATATATATATATATATATATATATATATATATATATGTAAATATATTCCAAATAACGTTTTATTCAGTCTTAGTTTCAGTAAATTAATGTTGACGTTATTTGGAATATATTTACATTATATTACAATATTTTTTTAGCAGCTATTTATTGTACTATTGTGTATATATATATATATATATATATATATATATATATATATATATATATATATATATATATATATATATATATATATATAATAAAAATTCATATAACATTACAATACTACCCCAAAAAACAAAATTTTACTAAAATTCATCTATTAACAAAATAGATCTTTTCAAGTGAAATTCTACCTTAAACATACAATGTATATATTATAAAACAAAATAGCCTTCCCAACTTCCTTTAGCATCAAATGATGATTTCATTGTGACTCATATATATATAATAATCCAGTGCATAACGCTATACTGAAATAAATATACAAATATTAAGCAATTAAATCATCCCACATGGTTAAGAAATCAAGTACTGCCCTCTGTGAACTAATATATAAATACATTAGAGTTCGTATTTCAAAATAGCCAAGTCAAAATGGTATATATATATATATATATATATACACACACATTACACACGAGCTTGTTACCAGGCATAGTGAGTAACTCTTATTTTTCAAGTACGAGTGATGTTCATCATAAATATGTATTAATAATTTATTTATCACTTTATTAAATTATGCATGCATGTATATTTATGTGTCATACAGAGTGGAAAATTAATATTTAGCTGAACATGCTTTCAGTGTTGTCGATATCAGTCTGATATACAATAACAAAAGTGTGCTTGGCTAAATGTTACTAATATTATTGAATTGGTCCACTCTATATCGCACATAAATATACTTGTGTATATAAATTATATTATAGTCAGAGTTATTTATTTATTTATTTGTTTGTTATCACTTTTTACAATGTATATTTATATTCCAAGTTTTTAATAAAATACATGAGACACGTTCACATAAATAAAAAACAAAATTATCGTTGTATGATGGTAACTTTTTCAAAATTCATAAAATCTTTCCTAGGAACTAAGAATAAAGCTTATTTTTAAATTTTGATTTGACTACTGACAAACTGGCTTTAAATAATAAATTGAAACACTAATAGTGGCAGTAACGAGTTTTTATAGGTAAAACAGAACAGAATATTAATAGAATATTACAAAAATGAAAAATATTGGGTAGATCCTAATAAAATTTTCAAGTTTTATTATACCATAAGACTATTTATTTATACAGTGTTTATATATTTTTATTTACATTTTATCATTTTTGGTTACTATGTCATATAATTTATTTCTGCTTGGTTCATATTATTAAATCATTATTTGGATAGATTGTCATTATATAAACTCTCAATATAAAATCAAATTTAGTATTACATAAAAAAAATCACATTTATTTAAAAAAAAAAAAAACTTTTAAATACTATAATTAGAAATTATGCAATATAGTTTAAAATTAAAGTTTAAAATCAAGGTTTATATACGATAATGGAAAAGAAAATTATGCCTGAATGAATTTCTCCTGCATTAGTTCAGAAATTTTATTTAAAAAATAATAATAACCAAGAATAAAACTAACGATTGCTAAACGTGCATTATTGAAAAGATTCCACCACCCCCCTAATATCATTACCATATTATATAAAATACGTAAAACTTATAAATAAATTAATGTAAATTGCTTATTCAATTACAAATTTTGGTTAAAAATATACCAAAATAAATTTGCTTTTTACAAAGTTTATAAAGTAAACTTTATTACAAAAGCTAAATTTTATATAATTTTAGAATAATATTTATATATCAGAAGGTTGACGTTTCAAACTATTAAGGTTTTATTAAAAATATTTAAAATCTCTCTATATGTGAGTATTAAGATCTGGATGAAGATCTAAAAGTAATCAGACTTAATCATCATTGCTTATACAACTATTTTCAAAAATTTTAATAAATGCAGTACGGCCAATAATGTATCAAAATCAATTATGCTTAATCAATATTAATGATAAACATTCCTTTTATACAATTTAATGTCGTAAATTTAGAGCGATATTTCAAACTGCAATAACCTTTAGTGTTTCAAGCTTCATTAATAAAATATAATACTTTAAGCTAGTAAGACACACACACACACACACACACACATATATATATATATATATATATAAGTTTGTGTATCAAAATCAGTTATCAACGCAACATTATATTTAGACATTAAATGTATGTCCATTCAGGGCTCTTTTCTAAGACCGTGAAATAAACCATTAATGAAAACAATGATTGAAACCAATTGAAATTAAATCTGTATAGAAATTGAAATAAACTTCATTACTATTGGAAATTAGAAATTATATGTAAATCAAATATATTTAAAGCATATTAATGTGGTATTGTTGGAACAAATTCTACTGTTGATTACAATATCACAGAGTTTCAGTTTGGTTGTGGATTGATTATATCACAGCTGAAATGATTGATTAGATTATTATGTGGGGAAATTACAGTTAATTTTATTAAGAACATTAAAGTCTTGAAATGTATTATTTTATCAGTCAAAACATAATCCAGTTCTGTTTTACATTCATATAGAAGCACCCAAGTGGAGATAAAGCAAAATTGGATTATATTTTGACGAACAGAAATATATTTCAACATTGCAATGTTCTTAAGAGATCCAAACGCAGGGAGTGATTATTGATTAGTGATACATAGGGTAGTGCTAATGCAAAACTAGAAAGAAAACTAGAGAGAGAAAAAATTATTAAAGAAAAGAGTATTAACAATTGATATTTTTATTCTTCATAAACCAATAAATTTAAATTAGAATTTACAAATCATGTTAAACTACTGATAGACTTTGAAAATGATTCTCAATAAGTTTATAAACTATTAAGAATTGCAGTAAAATAATTGAAACAAATATGCAGCAATTTATCAATATTACTCAGACAAGATGTATGAAAAAAAAAAAAGAAGGATCATGAAAATATATAAAAATCATCCATTAAGGAGAATTGAATATCTAGAGTTTTGCAAACTGGTTTGATAAGGATATAATAATGATATAAGGAATTAATAATTTACTAAGGCTGTAACCTTAGAAATAAGGAATTATAATTGTGAATTGCATAAAAAGCTATAATACAAAATAAAAGTTTTGAAAGAGTAATTTAATATATATATATATATATATATATATAAAAATAACGTTTTTACCAATATATATATATATATATATATATATATTGGTAAAAACGTTATTTTTACAATAAGAATAAAAAGTGAAACCATGACTTAAAAAAACAGACATCATGAAAAGTGTGGAAGAGTTCTACAAAGAATTATATACTAATAAAGATAAAAAAATAGCCCTTAGTTATTGCATATTTTGAATAGCCCATTATTTTAAATGAAAAAGGAAGCTACACAATTAAATCACTGAAAAAGAAAAAGCTACAGGAAATGATGGAATTATAATTAATATATTAAAAGAAGGAAATATAGAAATAGAAAAATTGTTGGAAAAATGATATACCAAATATCTAAATGACAAAATATACCAGCTGATTGGAAGAATGCTATAATAATATTCCTTTTTAAGAAAGAATGTACAAAAAATATTATAAATTATAGACTAATAAATATGTCATTGACTAGTTTTACACAAAATCATCAAGATAATTATAACTCATTTACACTGAACTTCCGATTTTAAATAATGAAAAATATAAACTAGATTTAATATTGGGTTTGAGCATAAGGAGCTCATTTAAGTATTGTAAAAAATTGAGTCACCATTATATTTCAGACTTGTAAATTATTAAAACACAGTTGTCTCTATAAGCATTTTCCCACTGACTAAGGTTTGGAATATTAAGATATAGACTCAGGATAATGTTATATTCTGAAAAAAAATTTATCAAAATGCAACAGTAATGCTTGAGTACATGATAATAAAAATATTATTGTGAGAAGAATATATAAAAGGATGATTTATTCTTCCAAAACTTTATACAGTTGTTTTATATAAATATTTTGAGGATTAATATAAAGAGTTAAGGAATTAAACATAAAATGAAATTATTCAGTCAGTATTCTGCCCATCTCTCTTCTGTGTATTTAAATGAACATATTAAGATCCTATTTTTGAGAAATCAGAATGACTTAAAGTCAACATGGATATAACAATAACATTGGCATCAATAAGGGTTTTAAGTGTTCAATCATCAGATTTTCAATGATATGAGTGCCTGAAGAATTGGAAAGTGGAGAATATTGAAATTGTCCATTAAAGTTTGAAGATTTACTGTCTTAATATAATTTGAGAACTGATTTATATACATATAAAATACATATCTGCAGGTTTATCCATGTTAAAAAATTTTAAATATTGATATTCTGACATTTTGACTTGGTCATGCAAGTCATCCACTGGGTGATAAAAGGTAAAAATATGGTTATAGAGGTGCTACAATTACTGACTTGAATAAATGTTAAAGTTCCATCAATAGCAAAAATGTTAAATTTAAGAATGTTTTTTAAAAAAATCTTTCCAAATGTGAGGAAGTTTGCATGTATCATCTCACTTATTTATACAATATGGCCTTTTAAGTATCTCAATGGCTTCTCTAATTTTGCACTGGTAGAGATTATCACATCTCGATATGATCCTGGTACTAGAATAATCAATTTTTTGACCTGAATCTATAGTATGGAGTGACAGTGCTGATGATGATGAGAGTTGTTTAACTGCATTAGCATGATCATCTCTCCTAACACTGATGTGATGATTACTCATACTTATGTAAGAAGCTTTACAACTTTTACATGAGATTTGATAAACACTATACTTTAACATTTATTCAAATCAGTGATTGTAGTGCCTCTAGAACCATCTTTCTACCTTTTATCACCCAATGGATGACTTGTGTGACCAAGTTGAAATGTCGGAATATCAATATTTAAAATTTTTTAATATGGATGAATCCACAAAATATGTCTTTTATATATGCAACCCATGAAAATCTTTGTATCAACATATATATATGTCATATTATTATTACTATTTGCAGGATATTCCATATAGTGAAAAAGCTAAATGCTGATGTTTCAGTACAATATCAAGTACCTTCCAATATATATATATATATATATATAAAAATATATATATATATATATATATATATATATATATATATATATATTGGACCAATTGATTAATGTTGACTCAGCCTGAAATATATATATTGGAAATCATCTATTTTTTATATGTATGTGGTCATGTGTATTGGTTGTATAAGGTAGAATGGATAGCTATAGAGAGCTTGAAAGTCTGAGTTCAAATCTTTCAATTTTATTAAGTTCAATATAGACAATATACTTGTATTTAAAATATTAAAAGAGATTGTTTAAGTCAAGATTAAGATGATGTGGTTGTTTTTGAAAATAATGCTTTAGAAGTTCAGAAATCATTGCAAGAATTATAAAATGAAAATAAAAAGTAGGACTCAAAATAAATACTAAAAAGACTAAAGTAATGTTCAATAAATTTTCTCAAAAGAAGAAAATAAGTATTGATAATCAGTAATTAGAAGCAGTAAATGAATACAAATACATTAATAAAATTATTAATGGAGATAGAAAATAATGAATAACATTAATCATAAAATTAAACTTTGATGGGTTGCTTTCTTTAGAAACAGCTATATTAAAAGAAAATGTGTTTATGCATTTAAAAAAGAAAGAACTTTAGTAAATGTGTTTTACAGTTATTATTTATGGATTTGAGACATGAATATCTAACACAAGAAATTTTCTGAGACCATATGGGGAGATATATGCTAAAAATGACAAAAGATTCAAATGAACAATGTGAGTGGGAGAACAAA
The DNA here is from genome assembly GCA_028023455.1 of Epiperipatus broadwayi. Lineage (NCBI taxonomy): Eukaryota > Metazoa > Onychophora > Udeonychophora > Euonychophora > Peripatidae > Epiperipatus > Epiperipatus broadwayi. The sequence goes on from JAQFVV010000828.1 coordinate 163,865, forward strand.
CAGCTGATATACTGACATATCTGAAAGAATAAGAGAATGAAATGAAGCTGATCAGTGTACAGTTCTAGAATAGAAAAAAACATAATCAGCTGAAGTCTTCAACTGGTTCCTCCCAAAATGTAAAAGATTTAGATGGAGTCCACATTAGTGATGTTTGTGTGAAAAAAGAATGTTTTCTGGATTGTATGTATCAGAGATAATGCTGGACTTGAGTTTCTATTTAATATCTAGTGTCTGAATGTCCTAGAACCTCACTGATGAGAACTATTAGGCTGAAACTGGTTTGAGGATAGGGATAATCATAGATAGAAATTTAAATGCTTTCTCTTGCAGCATTTATTGGGAATAAAAAGCTTGTTTAAAGCTATTAGCATGCTCATTATATACTTTGTTTAAAATACCCTAAAAAACATTTAATTAAAAAAAATATTATCTTTTTTCTTTCTTTTCCATTTACATTCTATTCAATTCAGGTTTAATTTTACTAATGAACATTCCTTGCTTTATTATTCTTTGATAGTATGATTTTATATACTTCAAAGGCTTTATTTCAAAATCTTTATGTTTAAACTTAGTCATATGATCAAAAACAGTAGAATTTTTACCATGTAAATGCTGTTTTAATCTAGATGCCAATTTATTTTTTGTAGTCCCAACATATGACATCTCTATTTTTTAAAAAAATTCAAACATTTTATTATATAAACAGAATTCATAATTTCTACATTATTATAATCCCTATTATCATTAATTAATAAGCTTAAACTTTTTCTTTTTAGAAACAGGACAAATAAAAACCAAAAAAGGGGTTTTAAAAAGGCATTATAAAACATTAAACGATTTATTGATTAATGGAATAGTAATATTAATAATAAGGTGTTAATTAATAATTATCAAAATAAAAAAGAGGGGAAAAATTTTGTTATTAATTTAAGTAATAAAGCTTTTAATGGTGAAAATTACATGTTTTAAAAAGGGGTTTAAATTATGCATCATGGACTAATTGCAATATTAAAGAACGAATTATTGAAATTAAGACAAAAATGCAATTAATTGAATATAAATGTAATAGTAATATAATTGATAATATTAAGAATAGAGAGTTTATAATAAATGAATTAAGATTTGAAATTAAAAATTTAGAATTTATTTCAAAAATAATAATAATAAAGAAGAAATATTTGTAAGTATAATGAATGGAATATTATTAGAGATATACTCACAAGTATATGGATTTAATGTTTATAAAAGGGGATTAAATATCAAGTGCAGTTATTTTAAATATGAATGAATATAATAAAGAAATGTTATATTTATTAAAGGAAGAGTGTTTTGAAAAAATCAATAAAGATGAGAGTATGTTAATGAATAAAAAAATAATAGAATATTATTAACAATAATGAATGAAAAATGTTATATGGAAAAATCATATATGTTTAAATTAAAAAGAATGGATATAAAATGTGTAAAAATTATGGATTACCTAAAATTCATAAACTAGATATTACAATGAGACCAATTGTTGTAATACTTATTATGAAAGTATTTTGAAATGGATTTATAGAAATATTTGTAAAAAGTATATAATATTATATGATAAAAGTTGTGTAAATAATTTGATACAGTTTATTAATAAATTGAGTGATTTCTTAGGAAATAATGTTTTTAAAATATATTTTTGTAAAATTAGATATAATTAATATGTATAGTAAACAAGGCAAATTAAAAATAGAAAATTTTCATTTATATAAATTATTAGTAATTTGTTGTAAATATTATGGGTACTTGTCTATTAGCAGCCATACATCACTTGATGATGCTGTTTCTCTTCAAAAATCTATTAATATAATGTTTCCAGGCTTGTCTTTTTTTTTACTTTGGAATATTTATGTTATTTTTAGCATTCTAAATTAAAAAAAACATTTTTTGTGTTTTGCTTTTTTTTTAATTTTGCTAAAATGTTTAATTTACTAGTACAAAAATAACATTATTTTTACAATACTAAATTAAATATTTGATAAAAAGTACCCCCCCCAAAAAAATTGTCTTTTTATTTCCAAATTTACATTATTCTTCTAATAGTAAATTAAACATTTCAACCAAAATTAAAACAAAACAACCCAAACACTTTATTACAAAAGGAATCACCCCCCCCCAAAAAAAAAAAACAGTTTTTTTTTTTTAATTTCCAAATTTACGTATTCTTCTAATAGTAAATTAAAACATTGAATCAAAACTAAAAAACAACCCAAAACACTTCATAAAAAAAGCCATCAAATCTAAAACAAAACAGTTTTTGTTTGGATTTCCAAATTGATGTTATTTTTCTAATAGGAAATTAAATGTTTAAACAAAAATTCCAAAACAAAAAAAAAAAAAAAACAACTCAAAACACTTCATTAAAAAAGAAATCAAACCCAAAAAAACACCCAGATTTCTTTGGATTGCCAAATTTATGTTATTCTTCGAATACTAACATTCAACATTTAAACCAAATTCAAAAACAACATGGAAAACTTCATGAAAACAGTAATCAGCTGATCTTGTTTTTTTGTCCACCACCAATGAAAAGGAAAAAAACACAAACACTTTTCTTTTTTATTTCCAAATTGATGTTATTCTTGTAATAATAAATTAAACATTTAAACAAAATTAAAAACTAACCAAAAGCAAAAAAAAAATCATTAGCTGATGTTTTTGTATTTTATTAGCTAAATTGTTTTTCTTAAATCTGTAATACAAGTGCCAAAAATATCTCTTTGGATTGCTTTTCTTTCAAAGAAATCACAACAACAAGCATCAATTCCATGAACAACAACAACATTTTTATTTTTAATCAAAAAAACAAAAAAAAATCTCACTTGTGTGTGAAACAAAATACAAAAGAAAAATAACATTATGTAAGACCAAAACTGTCTTTTGAAACTACTTATTGTATACAGCCATCTCATTCATAATGTGAAATTTGGTGCAAATTTGCCACATCATGCTCTGAAAAAAGCTTTCCAAATTTCTAGCAGCTTTCAAGATGCATAAGGAACTCATGCTGACAGGATGATAATTATTATTATGCAATACTACTACAGTTGGGGTGCAATACAATGATTTTGAAAAGAGATTTGAACACTTGCGTGAAATTGAACAATAAACACCTTCATATTAAATGGTAGAAAACTATCATTACTGAACATACACATAAAACATGGCCACACATAGATAGGCATACAATTTCTGTGCTTTTGAACAGAGAAAAGTGTCATCATGTGGCCCAAAACTGCTATTATGATGGTAGTGTTGTAGTAGCCATAGTTTTGGCCACATAAACAGCTGATTTCTGTGTTTTTGCATGGAAACAGCACCATCAAGCAATGTATAGCTGCTAATAGACAAGTACCATATTTTATTTTTAAATATGATAGTAATTTTATAAACAAAAAGAGGGTTTAAGTATGGGAAATAGTATGATTGGATTTTTGGCAGGGGTATATATGTACAATTTTGAAAAAGAATATTTTGTTTGTGATAATAATAAATCAATTTTTTATATAAGGTATGTTGATGATTATTTTTTGGCATTTAATGTAAATAAAAAAAAGGTAGATATTTTTTTAAAATAAATTAATAGTAAAAAGGAGAAAATTAGATTTGCTATGAAAAGAGAAAATATTAATAATATTGAATATACAGATGATAAGATTAATAAAAAATTAATAATCATAGTATTATTGTTATAGAAACGTTTATAAATACAACAAAAAAAAAACATTTTTTTTGATTTATTAAATAATTGAAAATCAGATATTGATAATCATAGTAAAATACATATTATTAATAATAGAATTCAAAGAGCAATTAAATTATGTTCAAATAATGATTTGTTTAAGAATGAAATTAATATGATAAAATATAAATGTTATGTAAAGAATTATCCTAATGAAATCATTAAAAGTTTAATTTCTAATAAAAATATTAATAAAGTAAAAAGTGGAATAAAATTAAATAGGAATACTAACAGTAGAGATAAAATATGTTTTTATTTGTCTTGTTTATAAAAAGAAAAACGTTGAAGTTTATTAATTAATTATAACTGGAATTATAATAATTTAGAAATTATGAATTCGGTTTATATAATAAAATGTTTGAATTATTTAAAAAATAAGAAAGAGATGTCATATGTTGGGACTACAAAAAAATAAATTATCAACTAGATTAAAACAGCATTTAAATAATTAAAAAATCTGCTGATTTTGATTAAATGTCTAAGTTTAAATATAAAGATTTTGAAATAAAGCCTTTGAAATGTATTAAATTATACTATGAAAGAATAATAAAGGAAGGAATTTTTATTAATGAAATTAAACCTGAATTGATAAAATGTTAATGGAAAAGAAAAAAAAAGATAATATTTTTTTTTAATTAAATATTTTTTAGGATATATTTAGATAAAATATATAAATATAAAAATGTGATAAAGTTTTGAGATTGTTGTAATAGAGAGGGTTTGAGATAAAGAGTATTTTACACACACACACACACACACACACACACACACATATATATATATATATATATATGTGTACAGTATTCCAAACAATTCATATATATATATATATATATATATATATGAATTGTTTGGAATACTGTGTTTAATATTTATATTTCTTGCCATATATTTTTTATTTTTCAGTTTCCTTAATAAAAATTATTATTAAATAGTCAAAACGTTGGTATATATTTATATATTTTTATAAAAATCATATAAAAACAAGATTTAAAAAGAAGACGTTGGTATATTGAATTATATATATATATTAAATTTTATGAATTATTTTGAAAGGAAAACTGTTGGTAATATATATTTTTTAAATTTGTAGGGGAACCATTTATATATAATATATCAAATGTCTTTAATATATAAATATATGTAATATTTAAATACAAATAAGTGTCTATACTGAACTTAATGTAATTAGAATGGTTTTGAACTCAGAATTTTATGCTTTCTACAGCTATTCACTCCATCCTATATAATTGATACATATGACTACATATATGTGAAAAGGATAAATGATCTCTAGTATATATATTTTGTGCTTTATTTTTATTTATTCGGTAATTTTTAGTTTTAATATTAATTACTCTACCATTGCAGTAAACTTCACACGGTTTAGTGCAGTATATTTATATAACAAAAATATGATATACAGTATAACATCTTAATAAAATTGCTTTTAAAAATGATTGTTTATTTTAATCTACAGTATTCTAATTCGATAATAAACTCGAAGTAAACTAATATATTGTTTAGAATAATAATGTTAAAATTTAGCCAAAGTTTTTAATTAAAAGTTTTAATAAGAAAAAAATATCATGAATATTAAATAAAATTATATGCATTTAGGGACTTGTAACAAACAGTTTAATCAATTTCTTACACCATATGCAATTACTTTCAAATATCTATAAGCAGTTTGAGTGACAAGGCAATAAATTTATATGCAGTCATTGTCAGTAGCAGAAAGAAAAAAAAGTTTAGAAAGAAAAAAATAAAACAAATTCCATCCGAACATGTTTAATCATCGAAGAAGGATTTATGAAAATGGATTTCTTTCAAAAATGGAGCAGAATACAAATAACTTCCATTATTTAAGTGAATAATGTGTTATTTGCACTCAAAAATCAATCTCCTCAAATAAAAAATAAAAAATTTGATTCAGTAAATTAAAATATATGTATACTAACAATTATTGTTTGTGATATTGAAATTAATAATAACCATCCAAATTGATTATATATATATATATATAATGAATTATCTTTTTATAAACTTTATTTAAGGCAAACCATATACAAATATTAGCATATGTACACGAGAATAAATTTAAACTATACAACATTCTATACATTATATATGAAAGGAAAACAATGGTGCTTCGTATTGAATGAAGAAAGATTTGAACTTGAAGTGAATAATATCTTAAGTAGATGTGTACTTTATTAACACTTAATAAACTTTATATATATATATATATATATATATTAACACTTAATAAACTTTATATATATATATATATATATATATATAACTGCAATGAAGGATAAGCTTGTTTTGGACACTAATAACATTGTTTATAGTTTCCTAAGTAAGAATTTGATACCATTTAAACAAATATTATATCACTCCTTAATATTCACGAACATTGTATTTCTTGTTACCAGATATAATATACCAGATATAATAGAACCATAAACAAGCCACATGAAACTAAGAATATGAAAACTTGAAGGAATTTAATATTATTCTTCAGCAATTGCATAATATTTATTATATGCTTTTTAAATACTGAAAGATATAATCATGAGAAATATGGATAGGATTAAAAAAATGTGTAGTATATTTTCTGGATGATTTCTACATATTAAACATATGGAATCAAGATTTAATTTAAATTGGCTAAGTTAAATGTTTTGGTAAGCAGTGTACCTAGTAGAACGTTAATCAGAAATTTTGACACAATGATTGAGAAACACATAAGTTTAGAATCTGGTTAAAGGTTTGGCAATTGGCAAAGTTGATCATAGTTGTCTATTAGAATATTTTTTAAATCTTTAAATGGGACACCAGCTAGAGATTTAATATTGCTTAGGTCCAAACATACTTACACAAACACACATCACACACACACACACACACATATATATATATATATATATATATATATATATATATGTATGTGTTTTTAATTGATCAAGCCATATATATATATATATATATATGGCTTGATCAATTAAAAACAAATGCCTAGATATGGACATGAAGCAAGTGATGGTATAGATGGGAAAGTCACTTCTAGCATTGAACCAACTAAGGTTTATAATGTACATTTTAGTTCTAATATAGCAGACAAGTAACTGGGAACATAATGTATTAAAAACCTTTACAAATAAGAAAGTAAGCAATTATTATTAATATAAAATGTAAAATGATCAATATAGGTGTGTCTTTGTTATAGACATGAAACTTCTAATGATAATTTCAAAAAAAATGCAAACAAAACTATAAAAACATAATCCTCGAATAGTATTGTTTATATGAACATTTACTATAGGATAAAGCATTTTTGAATAGAATGGTTTTCTTTTTTGATTGAACTTGCTGACAATAAAAATGTTTAAATGGTGACAAAGTGATTGAAATTTTACAAAAGAATGTGTTAGTTTTTGTGAAAGGTGATGATAGTTTATGACCTGTAGATAACTGCATGGATGACTTACAAACCTGTATTGCAGATCTTGTTAATATTTTGAAATGATTCAGAATATAAAAGTTAAGAGGAATGTTTTAAACACTTCTGAAAATTATCAGGACATCATAAATGAATGACAACACTTAATAGTCATTCCCAAGTGATGAATAAAAGACCTGTACATTGCTCAATTTCTCTGGTCATGGAATGTCAATCTATATTTCAAATAATAATCATGTAAATTATGAATCCTATAGAATGCAATTTCTAGGTTTAAAAGATGAGAAATAATATTTTTTTAAGCTTAACATATCTGTTGATAAGATAATGTTTTATAATGCTTATCAAATGTGTATAATTAAGCAGATTTCTTAGTGAAATGAACAGATACTCCTAGTTTTCCAAATCAAAAATAGCATTGACATTAATTTTGCATGTGGCATAATTTATTTTATTTCTTGCAAACAAGGTTGATTCTTATATTAAAATGATATCTTGAAATGTACAGAAGGTTTTAATTGTAGAATTTGAAGAGGAAAGCTTTAAAATGATAAAATCATTTAGTTTTTTCAGAATAAATTCTTGCAAATATTTGTTGATCAAAATTCTTTAGTATTATAAAATGCAAGTTATTTACTGAATGATATGGAATATTGGATTTTTTAGGATAAAGTATTTCATTGGTGGAAAAGTTAAGCATGAAAATATTCATACGAACAAAATTGATTATATCATTTATGTATGATGAGAATTATGATATAGTAGAAAAGTTATATATGTAATATTTATATGAACAAAATTGATTACAACAGTTATGTAAGATGGGGGTAATGGTATAATTTAAATTCTTGTAATGTTGACTGGAATAAGATCAACTACTAATGAAATATATAAATTTAAGTGCATGATTTCTTTGAGAATTTGTTGCTTTGAAATAGAATTATTTCAGGACAGTTGTATTTCATTGTTAATAAATCTCGCTATTATTGACCACCTTTAAAGTAGATTTTAAATAATTAACTTTAATATTAATATTAATGTTTGGCACAAGTACATTATCCTTCTATATTGTGGAATACCAAATAAATAATCAAGAGCTGATTTTTCATAATTTGCATTCACATTTTTTAATTTTAAAAGATTTTGTATTATTTTTCTGAACTTAAATGCATAAAATAATAGTGATAAAAAGAAACTCAATGATTTCTATATTTTAGAGTTTATGGATACGAAATTTAGCATCATTAAATTGAGTTATAGCTTAAAGAGTTGAATTAATATTTTTAATTCATTGACTATTAAGGTTTTTTTGATGTTCAATCTGTTAATCTAGTAGAATAGTAATTCTTAATTTTTTTTAGTAATATCCATATTTTAATTAAGAAGATGTTCTGTAATTCAAACTTATAATTATTGGTAATTACTATATTAAAGACATTATTGACAGTTAATTTAAAATCACTGATAAACTAATGTTTGAGTGTAAATCTATACACTGGTACTTTATTTTGAAATGTTCTTTGTGTAAGTGTTATAGAAACATGATCAAAAAATAAAATTCAGGTCAGAAGAATTGAAGTTTTGAAGCTGATAAGAGATAGAACTTTGTCTTCCAATAAACAATATTTTGGAGAATGAAGAGAAAGCAGAGGTAGCATGGGTAGTTGATTAAACCTTACTTTCAAAGTCAATGATAATTTATTATAAGGATAATTAAAGTAACCATACATAATAGTTATGCCAGAATTATGTAAGATTTTTTCTTGGATATGGAGAAAGTTTATTTACTATATCTTTGGCCTTTTATCATGAATATATTTTAGCAAAATAGTATTTCTGTAAATAAATAAAAATAAAAGCATGATTTCATTAACTGTGGAAATTCCATACCTATTAGAATTACTTCACCTAACAATTTTCTGATATTGGGTTTATGAACAGATGTATAGAGCATTAGCAATAAATGGTTTGACTGACAAAAATGTTTTGTTTCTGTAATGACAAAAGACTTATCATGGGTTATTATTTAATGATTTAGCTTTGAGATTTTATTACGTGTTCAGTTCATACACATTTATTTGGAAAATTTTAATATTTGGCTTAATATGTTTGGGAAAAGTTTGGCGATATTTTTTCAGGCATGTTTGGTGTTAGATTCAAATGTCTTAGTTTCTTTTTTCTTAGACAAAGGTTGTAATCAAGTGCTTTACATATGGGTTTTGCATTTTGTTTTGCAATTTTTAATATATGTGGTATCTTGGTTGAAGAGTAAAACTGAATCATTTGTGATTGAAGAGTAAAACTGAATCACTTGTGATACCTTTACTTCAGATTATGATTAAATGTCATTACTATTAAATAAATTTTGGGATTCATTATCAAAATTGCTAACTTTAGGTGATGTATTTGTAACAATGCCATTAGTTCCATATGATTGATTCATCAATGTTGCAGTAATTTCAAGGTAAATGTTGTATGTAATTTGCAGTGCAGTATTAGTGTTATTGATTATGTCATTAGTCTCATCTAAGATGGACATACTATTTTAAAGACTACATTAGCCCATGAATTAAGCTTATTCACATTACTGCATATGTGTCTTAACTTGACTATTTGACACAATTATTGCAATATATAGCACTATATTCAGAGACTGTGTAAAATATGAGAATGTCAACCCTAGATACTAATAATTATTAGACTAGAGCAATTAAAATTATGATGAAAAAAAATCATCTAGCACATGACCCTGATTCATCATTAAAGGGATCTTTCAAGAGAAGATTCCCTTGGTATGTTTATGATTTGAGCTCTATTTAGTATATTTTTACAGAATCTTTCAATAAAGTCAGGTAAAATTTGTATGATAAAGACATTTCTATATTTATTAATATAGTATATCTTTTTAAATTTAGGTTGTTTAATGGTGTTTTTATTTATTTTTGCTGTTGTTTTGATAAATATTATATTCCTATAAAAAATCTTTGTGAAAAATGCAGCTATGGTTTTCATGTAATATTTGTGTAGTTTTTCAAAACAGTCAGATAGAGAAGAATAATGTTCTATAGGCTGATTGTCAAATAAATCATAATATTCTATAATTCCAATAATTTATGTAATAGGTGAAAAATGTTTTTCAAATATTTTATGCCAGTAACCATTTAGTTTATCAAAAAAAGCAACTAAAATCTGTGGATTTGTATTTATTGTCATTAATAAATGTTGAAGCTAGAATGTGCTTTTTAAAAAAAGTTTTGCTTTATTTATGGTAATTCTCTTTCATTTCATTTTTCAGAGCATTAGGTTTTAGACTTATTATGTGTAAAAGTTTCTTCTTGATTATAGAATTTCTCACTTGATCTGTTTGAAATTATGTTAATGTTAAAGAAGGTTATTATATTTGACTTTATAAATTGTTTTAATTACTTTCATGTTTGAAGTAATTACATAGCTGATTTTTATTTAATATGTACACTTGAACATTTAAAGAAAAAACTTTATTGCTACTGCTAAATTACAATGGAAGCTATATTAGAATCTCTGCATCTCTTTATATGTGTTGCAACAATTACATATTAATGAATATTTTAAATAATATTATTTCAACTACAATCTTGGTAGTGATCTTTTGAAGTCAATTGTAAAATAAATTGTTTATCTCTTAGTTCCAAGATGTATAGCAACATTATAATAGTAGTAAAATTAAAACATGTAGTATTGAATAAGTAAAGTCAGGGTAATTAGGTGATATAAGAGATAGGTTAGATAGTTATCAATCATTTATACAGAAAATAGAGAGTAGTAATTAAAAGCAAGAAAAGATGTATAGGAAGTTTGAAGGTAATAGTAAATTACTAGAGCCAAAAATGCATAAACATTTTGAAGAGCAAGGGCAAAATATAAATAATAAAATAACTGTAATGATAGAATATAAAATAGTAAGGATGAATAATACTCCTATCAGAGTCATTGATGATTATGTGGATATGTCATAGAAACATACATACTAGAAGGATAAACCCAAAATAAAATTGTTAATGATATATTGTCATTGCTTGATGAAGAAAATAGTAAGCAGATGCAAAATCAAAAAAAAAAATTAAAGATGAAATATTGAACAGCAACATAACTAGGTTTATCCAGATAAAAGTATTTAAGGTGGAGTATGATGAAAACCCTATAAAGTACCTAAATGTTTTAGAAGAGTTGTTTTCATTAAGTCACTTGAGTTGAAAAATTGTCTATAGCTAGCAATCACTTGAGTTTATTCATTAAGCACTGCTAAAAATCATTTTTCAATAAGTCAGAAACATATTGGATATTTTTAATATACCCTGTTAAAAAGTGTCTGAAGAGAAAACAAACAGGACAATATAAAATATCAAATTAGCTAGAACAAATTGTTTATATTTGCCTTTATTAGGCAAATATACACAATTTTTCTGAATGGCTAAATTAAAAATCCTGACAGTATTTTCATTATTGGAAAACCAAATAATCTGGATAGTCAGGGGAACTTGCAGATACATATCAAGCAAATGTTAAGCATACTGTTAAAGAGATATTTGAACAGCTTGGAGTGCTCAAGTCAAATGAAGTATCTATAGAAAATAGTTATAAATATAATAAAAGTCATCACAGAAATATTTTGCCTTTCAAATTTGAGAAAAGTAGAAATAATAGACAGTGTAGATCTTATATGAATGGTAACAGTAACAAAGTTATTTATTATATGAATAACACTAGGGGTAATCATAAAAATTAGGGTGAATCAGAAAAGAGTATGTGTGCAGCAGGAAATTATTCTGTCAGCATATCACAAAATACATCTATGAAAATATTTGTGGCCAGATCTAAAACTATTCCTTTAAATTAAAATGGTCCTCATTGGAATATTTCTCACTTCGAAATCCTAATAGCATTATAAAATTGGGGAGCAACAATATTATAAATTATTTGACTTAATTGATGAAAATGAAAGGCAATAGTGGGTTATGTATTTAATATTTCTTCCAAAATTAATGCCATTATTCAAAGTATGTTAGTAAAGGCTTTGGTGGATTCATGAAGCCAAAATTCAATCACCTCAGAAAAATGATATGCTAAAATTACTAAAAGAGATTTGAAAGTCCCTGTGTTAACATTGAGACAAACTCAAGTTACCATGGGTAATGGTCATAAAGCAAAATTGTTTGCTCAACAGGTATGATTGAGTGTTAAGATTAATTTAATAAGTGTAGAACAAATATTTTTTGTTATGACCAAACTTATTCATAAAGTTATAATTAGTTCCAATTTCATGGATCAGTTTGGATGTATTATTGATTATGTTAGTCAAGAAATTTTAAAAAAGAATGGTATAAGTTTCTTAAGAAGGTATCTGCTAAAAATCTTAATTTATTAACCATCCAAAATAATTTTAGAGAGTTAGATTTATAAATGAAAATGTGTGAATCTACTGAGTTCAATAGCAATTTTAAGTGAATGTTTTTCCAGTTACCCTCACCAATACAAGTCTGAAGTGCAAAAGCAAATTCACCAAATTGTTAAGTGGAAAATTGTTAGAAAATGTCCCTCAGCATTTAATAACCCATTGGTGGTCATCTGTAGAAAGAATGGATCCAACTGTATTTGCTTAGATGCAAGGTTCTTGAATCAGTTAACAATTCCAGTGTGTGATGTCCCTTCTACTGTGCAATAATTATTAATTCAATTTAAGGATAAAGTAACTTTTCTACTGTTGATTTAACAGCTAATTATTGTCAGGTATATTTGCCTAATGATGATCAAAAGTATGTTATATTTTAAAGACAAATGTTATATGTTTTTGACAGAATGCCTTTTGGACTTGTAAACAGTGAAGTTGATCTCCTGAGATGTATGGATAATCTATTATCTGATGAAGTCAAAGACATTACTAAAATATATGTGGATGATGTTGTAATCACTTTGGAAAACATTTTGGGGCATTTTTATAAAATAAATATATATTTGAAGAAGGAAAGCATATTAAAATAAATTTGGAAAAGAGTAAAACAGTTGTGAAGGAGATAGATTTTCTGGGGAACATTGTAGAATCTGATAGGATAAAATGGCATCTTGATAAGATTAAATCTATTCAGAATTTTTCTATTCTAGAAAATAAAAAGTAATTACATTATCATCTTGGTGTATACAATCTTTATCACCGATTTTATGACAATTTTACTTATGACATCATTTATATATCAAAATTATTAAAGAAAGATGAGAAATGGAAGTGAGCTGAAAATCATTCAATAGAGTTTAAAAGAATAAAGTTGATTTTTTTGAATACTGTTATCAGAAATTTCTAAGTGCAAATGGACAGTAGTGGGTATGATCTAGGAGTAGTTTCATACCAACTGGATGATGAAAAAACCCTGGGCCATATTTTTGAGTAGATTATTGAAGGATGCATTATACCTGCACAGAGAAAGAAGTTTTCACTGTTTTATGGGCTTTTCAGAAGCTCCACCAACATTTACCTGAGTTGAAAATAATAGGCACTACAGATCACAAGAGTTTAGAGTTTATCAATCAGAGCTATCAGAAAAGTGAAAGAGTAGTGAGGTGTAGTTTATCCCTTCAAAAATTTAATTATGAGATAAAGTACAAAGTAAAAGATAATATTGATGCAGATATTCTAAATAGGAATTTTGTCAAAATAGACCCATGTCATATAAATGTAAATAATCTTTTCATCATGGTCATATTTCTGTCAGTTAATGATTCGGCTAAAAGTGATTTAAAAACTTTATCAGTGTTGCAATTCAGGATTCAAAATTGATTGGTATTATTTAATACTTGAATAAGATGGTAGAATCCATAGCCAGTAAGGGAAGGTTAGATTGAGATATAAATTGATTCAACACTTGTTGCATTACAAAATTAGGGAAAGCCATGAACAATCATGGAGGGTAGTGATGCCATTATGTGTTATGATTAGGTTAATTCATTATGTTAATTGTTATTATGGGCACTATAGATTCAAAAGTTAAAATATGTTGGGTGCAGGCTATTCTACTGGCCTACACTATATGCATTCATAGTGAACAGACTAATGAAAGTAGGCAAATAATGCATATGCTGGTATATTATGAGTAATTTTATCTAGTCATCCCAATGATTTTTTATCCATAAATTTCTAAGATCCTTTCCAACCATTTAAAAATTTAATTTTATATTGATTACTTGTAATGTGTTATTTAAACTCATGGAAGCATATCCAGTGACAAAAGCTAGTGCAAGGAATGTAGTTACATGTTTTCAGGAATTACAATTTGTAATGATATGGAAACCTAAAGCCATTTTGATGATCATGGTACATTATTCCTGTCAGAGAAGTGAAAAGGTTGGATTGTATGGCAAAATATAAATCATATTTTGTGTCCAGTTATAAATGAAACCTACTGTCTAACCTGTATGAGAGTTATGCATGAGGTGGGTAGATTGTTTAGGGTATATCTGGAGTACAATCACCATAATAGGATAAATAAGTTGAAGCAAGTGGTTAATAGTACCAATGTACCGTAAATCCAGTAAACTAAATTTACTATAATGTATCTGCACTTCAGATATAGAAATCCTATGTTAATCAAGACTCCATTAGCCACTATATCTGAAGAAGAGATAAACTATGATGGTGGTCTATCAAAAGCTAATGAAAATTTGAGAGAAATGAGACAGAAAAGAATTACCCTAGATTCTCATAAGTCTTGTGTATTTAAAGTAGGAAATTTTGCATTTGTGAAGACTCCTCAAGTTAGTGAACCACATAAGTATAAATTTAAAAAAAATGTGTATGAGGAACCTTTCTGAATAAAAAGAAAAGTGGGAGAGAATGCATTTCTCTTAGAAACCTCTGAAAGTGAAAAAAGTACTTTTAATGCTAAAGTTTAAAACCAATGGCACTACCTGAATAATGTAATTTATTTGAAAATTAAAGTATAGTAGATAATAAAACATAACAGAATTAATAAGTGTTGCTTTAATGAATTGAATTGAACCCTACATAATTGTGTTTTAGTTGTGGATAATGTAACGGTGTTTGTGTCTTAAGTAAAATGCATTTGAAAAAGGATAAGGCATTAGCATTTTTATAAAATTGTTGTGAAAAATATTTGATACCAGAATTAAGTTGAAATATAGTATTATAGAAGATAAATAGTATAGGATAAATGAAAAAAGAGAATAATTTTCAATATTTATGTTCATAGCTCTTTACATTATTTATAAAGGGCCATATGATCCTAAAGATAGGAATATTCTAAAATCACATAATGATGTTAAATATATAAATAATTGCATAGTAGTATACATATGATGAATAATATAGACCTATAGTTATTAAATGTTAGCAGGTAATATTTTGTCTTAATTTTAAAAAAAAAATAGGAGTGTTGAGTAATTTTGGTTTAAAATTAAAAGTTTAGGAACATAAATTCACCCTCAAGGATAAGTGGTACGTTGGATAAGAAATTGGGAAATATGTTATGTGAAATCTCATTTTTTTTGATTTTATGGTATCATAATACAAATGATTAATTAATTGATTTTGATATAAAAGGGCTTAAGGAAGTGACATTATATTGTCTGGTCATAATAAATTTTAATATTATATTACTGATGGAAAAGATTATTGAAGGAAATAAAAATAAAATGGTTAATCTCGAATTGATAGCCAAATTTTAGCAACTATAATGGCAAGTTATACAAAACTGAAAAAATGTAAAGATATAATTGTACTTTATAGTAAATTGGTGATAAAATATTGCATAAGAAATTCTTGTAAAATGGTATCTCTGGCATGTTAGTCATTAGAGATATAATAAATAAAGCAATGTATGTAGAGAACATGTAAATAAAAGAATAAGCAAGTTTTTGTCTTATTTTAATAAGAATACTTATAAAGTATTCATAATTCATGATGATTGAATTATAAAATACTATATATATATATATATATATATATATTTATAATTCAATCATCATGAATATATATATATATGAAAAACAAAAAAAGCACAAGTTAAAAAACTTGCTAACGCTTGTATTTATAATAACAGATGGCGTTCTACCAAAAACACTGTCAAGCATAGTTTTCTGTTTACTTAAACGTCAGAGCGAGTATTCACTATCTCTAACTTTAATTCCATTTTCAGATCATGATTTTAAGCTATTTGCTATCGTCAGTGAAAGACAGGAATAAGAAACTAGATCTAAACACAAACTCTGAGCATTTATGAAACAGTTTCTATTCAGCTTGCAAGCATGAATCTCTTAGACACATTAATGTCTTCAAACTCAGCATAGCAAGCCAGATAGCTACATGGGTCTGATCTCAGTTCAGCATCACCACATAGTAGAAGCCTCTGCAATATACATCATTGCAAGAAAGACCTCAAAGGTACATTTATGAAAAACAAAAAAACACAAGTTAAAAAACTTGCTAACGCTTGTATTTATGATAACAGATTGAGTTCTACCAAAAACACCACCAAGCATAGTTTTCTACGCTTGATGGTGTTTTTGGTAGAACGCCATCTGTTATCATAAACACAAGTGTTAGCAAGTTTTTTAACTTGTGTTTTTTTTTATAAATGTACCTTTGAGGTCTTTCTTGCAATGATGTATATTGCAGAGGCTTCTACTATGTGGTGATGCTGAACTGAGATCAGACCCATGTAGCTATCTGGCTTGCTATGCTGAGTTTGAAGACATTAACGTGTCTAAGAGATTCACACTTGCAAGCTGAATAGAAACTGTTTCATAAATGCTCAGAGTTTGTGTTTAGATCTAGTTTCTTATTCCTGTCTTTCACTGACGATAGCAAATAGCTTGAAATCATGATCTGAAAATGGAATTAAAGTTAGAGATAGTGAATACTCGCTCTGACGTTTATGTAAACAGAAAACTATGCTTGACGGTGTTTTTGGTAGAATGCCATCTGTTATCATATATATATATATCTATATATGTGTGTAATAATGTTCAAGGCTGTTATCATATATATATATATCTATATATGTGTGTAATAATGTTCAAGGCTAAATGGTTTTATAAGTAACCATTAGAAACCAGTCAACACTTAGACAATCCCAATATAGATAACAATCTTTTGTGTCTTTATAAATATATGAGACCATTAACGGATGTGGAATTCCACCTTTATTGCTAAAAGGAAGTTGTTTTGACAATAGTTTGAAATTCTTGATTGCTATCTATATTAAGATTGTCTAAGTGTTGACTGGTTTTTAATGGTTATATATATATATATATATATATATAAGAAAAAAGAATAGATATATATGTTTGAATAAAAATAATTTATTGTATAAACTAGAAATAGCAGTAGAGTTATTGTTGTGAGTTTTGTTTTGAATGTTTTTTGTTTTGTTTTTTTGTTAGTAAATAGAGAATATTGTAACAATCAAAATTTGGTACTAATATGTGGTAGAATGTCAAGTATAATTTTTTTTTGTCATTTTCTAATTAGTTTTAATAAGAAATGCTTCAGTTTAAATGTAGTGAAAACGGTTGCAATGATAATAAATGTTACAGCAAGAAATGCATTATTTTCATTTAAAATACATATGTAAATAATAATATGTATAATTTTAATAAAGTTATTATTGTTTCTGTATTCTATATATTTTATTTACTGCATTCAAAAATAGTAGATTATTAGCAGGGCATACATATATTTAATGTCTTAATACGTTGTTACCTTTATATGATATGTGTAATATTTTATTGGAATATTATATATATATATATATATATATATATGTGTGTGTGTGTGTGTGTGTTCAGTGCAATGTAGGGTACATTGTTTTAATTTTCTGTAGAGTTGAAAGAGTATTATTTATGTTTTAAAGTGTGAATATTATCTGTTATTTGTAATGATTATAATAGTATTATTATTGTTGTTGTTATAAAAGACATTTTAAGTGTGAAACACAGGGTGATTTTGGTATAAGAGTGAATAAAGAGCGTAATCTTATTTTTGATGAGTTCAATTGTAAGAAGTTATAAATAATAATACTGATGGATGATTTAAAACAATTTATTTTTACGTTATATTGTCATAAATGGAAAAAACTGGCATCTGTTTATTCAGGATATCATTAGGATATTAAATATTTGCTAAACAAATAATAAAATTCAATACTTTGAGAATACTGGAATTTAATAAATACATTGTTTTGGATAACTGTTTATGGTACTTTAACTTTGTTTGGATTAGTAAATGTCATTAAAATACAGCTTATAGGATAGATATTGGAATTATTACATTTCTTTGAAATGCCATATAGGAGGACAGTGATCAGGTTGTAAAGATGTACTATATTTATGTGTTCATTGGTACAATATTTATACATATTGTAGATTATTAAATTTTAAGTTAGTTAATTGTTTGTTTTATATGTGAAAATAAAGGGAAGTTAAATTTAGTTTCAGTTTACTTTTATATTCTAAACTTTAATAGTTAAAATTTTGATTTAAAATATATGTTTATTCATTGATTGGAAATTACTTTTGGATATATCTGTTATAAGTAGTGAAAATCTGAAAGAATTGTATTGTAACATTTCCTCATTAATATTTTATTTTGGAAAATAAGATGAACGAATAAACAAATTTAAAATTATTATATTTTATATTAATCAATTACTGAATGATGAACATTATAGAAGTGTCATTAACTTTCTTATATTTTAAATAGTGTACATTTACTCTACATTTTCGTTTCACATAAATTTTATATATCATATACTAAATATTATGTAGTTGAATATTTGATGTATAAACACCTATTTTATTAATATTAATTTATGCTGAAAGTATCGTTCATGATATGTAATTAGAGTGTATACCACAAAACTTTATTGTCTACTTGTCATTATTTTTATGTACTTATTGTTAATAAACTTTAAATTCATTTAAACAAATAAACTTGCTTTAGTTGTGATTCAATTGACAATGCACACCTATTGACTAATAAAATTTTGATAGATAGTCATCATGTAATAACTTACATCATATAGTTTATAATAAAGAATCATAAAATAGTCCAGGAGTAAATGATTGGATTATATTATTTTCTTTATAGTAAATTCAGTGTGTTATCATTTGAGCAAGATATACATTTGTATGTATTAATAAATAAATTAACCTGGTATTGCTTGATGTTTAATAATTAATTAGAAGATCATCATAATTATTTTATCAGTTATATGCACTAATTATTTTGAATAAAAACTTATATTTGAACCAGTTCAATAGTTTATAAAGTAAAAATATATTAATTATTTGGAATAAGCAAAGGTGAGTATAATTTGATACTTGCATATTATTTTTAAATTATTTATTTTATGTATGTTATAGTAACTTGATATTTAGTTAGTAAAATGGTAATCTTATGATATTATAAAATTGGTAAACATATACACTGAAATTAGTATTTCAATTCCATTAGACAATGATTTACTTTGTTGAGATTTAAAGTTCATTGTACCAATGAAGCTTTCAGTGTTATTATTTGATTGTAATATAGTATTAAAAATCCTGTTCATATGAAGGTAATTAAAATTTAGAGTTTAATAACATGGCTTTTTTGATTTGAAAAATAATTTGTTGTTATTTGTTATTCATATTTGTATAAGTATCAAATAAGTATCTTTCATTTATTTCATGTCATATTGATTAGATATTGTAAATTGAAAGGTTATTTCAGGTATTGGTTTTTATTTTATATTATTATAAGTTGGTGTAAGTGATGAACTATAATTGATGAATTAATCTTAGATAACGTATTTATTATAGTTTTGTATTGTAGACACTTTAATCCATTATAATTTGATATTGTAAATGTATAAAGTTTTATTAAGAATAGATTAATGTACATGAATGTGTAAGATAACAAAGCCCTTTACCAATATTAAGTATTGTAGTTCATTACAATCAGTTTATCCAGCAAGGGCATATTACTATTTGTGAGACAGTATTACTCTATTAGCATAGTCGTTTTTATTTTCATTAGCAGTATTTATTATTTTATTCAGTTTTCATTGGTTATAAGCTATTGGGTAATACTTTACCTTGTTGCAATTGGTATTTTAAGTTGGCAGGTTATACTAAAGTGTTTTTTTTCTATCCTTGTTCCTTTCATTCTGTTACAAATGGTTATCAAATTCGTAGAGCATAACAAGGCTATTTTATTCATACAGTCATGATTGAGTTTTATTTTGTTATAAATGCGGTCCAAATCTGTGGGATATTAAATAAAAAACCTATCACACTTTTATTCTGTTACAATATATATGAACGAACTTCACAGTTAAGTAATAAATTATCAATCTGACATGTGGCAATTGGGTTTAAATGAAGTAAACGTTTAATTTTTCAAGTTGCAATCAGATTTCAGAATTTTATTCAGATATCCTATGGCTATCTAATGTTTAACTAGAAAGCAAAACATAAATATAAAAGGAAATTTTTTTCCAAGCAACATTTGGTAAGGTTTATAGACTAAACTATTCTCTTTCACTGTTTCACTATAGAAACAGTTAAATACACCTTTGCTTTTAGAAGTTGCTTTATCATTTTTCTTATACACACACACAAATATATAACATAAAAATATAGAAACTACGTATAATATTTAAAATAGGACCTATTAAAATGATTATTAATAATAAACATCAAGCAAGTCTCATAAATTATAACATTATTGTACTCATCTGAGAATCTGCATACTATTTTATTGAGAAATTAAACTATTTAAAATTTTCAAAAAAAAGTTGACCTGAAAAATAAATGTCATGTTTTATGTAGATATATTTTAAAAAAAGATTATAATAATCTTGAAAAATCTAACATTTTAAAAGTATGCATAATAAACACATTGAGCTCAAAAACTAAGAGGTTAATCTGTAGGATTATTTTACAACAGCAACTCTAATAATCTTATTGTACTCTTGAATAAAAAAAAGCTTAGAGTGATAAAAACAGTTTTTATGAGAACTAAATGTAACTCATTTTTAGGAATTAAAAAATAAACCAGATTTTAATAATATTTAGAATTTTAAAACAGAATGTGAAAATATATTTCAAAGTTAATTTTAAAAAATGACTGTCAAAACTAAAGTTAACATAGTAGCCTTTAAATAAAAATTATTAAATATATAATCAAATATTTAGTAGCTCCAGAACTTATGCAATGTTTAAATAGTTAATTGGTAAAATGATACAAAAGTTTCCTCATTTTATCAAAATGACATTTTTAAAATTTTAACAGCTAAAAAGAAACCACAAAGCTTTAGCTTTTGAATCTAAAACTACACAATGCAAGGAATTGTTTATAGTAAGATATGATTATTAAATAAAACTTACAATTAAGAAAAGGTTAAAATGTTTCAAAATCAATTAGTTAAAGAAAAGGGAAATATTAAAGTTATTTGATGCAGTAAAAACTATGTTGATTTCTGGAAAAGTAGCGAAAAACTGTTTCTCAGAAAGAGTTATCATGTGTTTAATTTCTGGCCTGATTAAAAATACCCTCATTATTGTGATTATGAAATTTTTCTATAAAATCGTTGATTATTTTTTTTTATTTTTTCAACACAAACATTCCAAGCATCATATAATGTTCAATCATATATTCAGTTACATTATGATATGACCAAAATAGAATGATTGTCATTTGCACAAAAGTTGAGAGCTAATGAGAGCAAATATTCATTTGCTCATTTTTTTTTACTATTCCTAGAATTTTCAAAGATTTTTGTCATCATCATAGATAAAATGTAGTTTTTTTAGTATTCATCTTTTATATTAATTGAGAATCACAAGAAATTTTAAAGCTGGAACAATTCATACTTTCATTATACACGATTGCATTCAGAAAGAGAAAATAACATATATACCATATCTCTAATTATTCAAAATGAAAATAGTTTAATATTCTTTTATGTTCAATTTTTAAAGCAAAGAAGCTTTTATTAATAAAATCATATTTTTTGCAATATTATAATAGACAATTTCTAAAAATATTGAAGTTGTAAAAACAAAAAATTCTAAGTTTATATTTCAGTGTTAACTTGTAGTACTAATTAACATCTCAAATTAATAACTGTTTTATTTATATACTTTTAACATTTAAATTAAACTACATGAAAGATAAGAATATTAATATGAATTCTTATGTTTACATCTTTTTAATTTTTTATTTACCTGGATTAGTTTTGATGTATGTTTGTTTTGTTATTTTTTTTCATAAGTCAATAATATGTTAAAAAATACATATCTAAAAACAACAAAGATTATACAAAGTATATAATTATCATAAAAAAACCTTTTTTGGCAAATTATGTTTTTTGCCTTTTTCAATATGTCTCCAAAATATCACGATTTAAAGTACGTACAGTGACATCTATATCAATACACGAAAGAAGACAGATAAACAAGTAGATATATGACATAATCTATTATGGAATATTTATGCAATCATATTACAAAATTAACCTATTATACAAATTGAATGGATATATATCCACATATATTAATTAACTGTCCATTATTTATGCATTAACCATTTATTATTCAACTTAATGGATTTTTTGTCTATATTCATACAATTGTCTTTATTATACATGATATAGTTTGTTTCATATATTTTATGTCTATTAACATTTTTAATATAATCTAGAATACTTATATTATCAATGCAATTTATTTTATGTCCATATTGTGTAAATAATGAACATATAATACAGATCTATCATCCCTCCTAGTAATAGCATCATTGTGTTTTTTAACTCTTTCTTCCAATTGCTTTGCTGTCTGGCCACAGTACATCTAAATTTTATAAACCATTGCTCTTTTGTATTTTACTACATCTTTCATCCTACAATTAGTTATCAATTTATCTAAATTTTTGCTATTTGTCCATCCCAAATTAATGTTTATATATATATATATATATATATATATATATATATATATAAACATTAATCTATATCTATATATATATATATATATATATATATATATATATATATAAAGAATAGATTAAGACAGACATTGAATTGGCACATATTTCATATGGGAAAAAATAAATTACATTGTGTTATTTGTCTGAAGGTTTGTAATGATGGTATATTATAATAGGTGATATGATGGACTATTTTCATCATTTATGAGTGAATGTTGAATTCATAGAAAATTTTAAACTTTATTTAAACTTTTTTCAAATACAAACAACTTGTTAGCAATAACACACAAATAGACAATACTGGTTAGTAATTTCACAATATTTCAAGTAGTATTATTCTCCACTCTTCTTCAGGTGTTATTGGGCTGTTATTCTCTGCTCTTTTTCAGGTGTTGCTGGCCTATGTACATAGTGACAATATTCACTTAGAAGTTGAACTTGCATCTTTAGATTCATGAATATTAAATTTAAGGCAAGTGCTCTACCAACTGAGCCATTCTATCAATGGCAACATATAGTAGAAATTTAATATATTTATATATGAGGGTTGGCTCAAATCCTCCTGAGTATAACAATTTTTTTTAGTGAGGCTAATTAGTTCTTTTTTATATATTTTTTCTCCAGAGCAAGATTAATTAGAGGCTTCCATACATTGTGTATTGACACACTGTGTTGACTTATAGGATTATTTACCAAGGTCATATGAGCAGCTTCCTTGAATTTACTACTATACATTTTTCCTATTTATCGAATATCTTTGTATTTCCCAATGAAACATATGGTCATTAGTACATACATGATCTGCCATAGTTCACACATCTGTCTTTTCTCTTTTAACCACTAGTTTGTGCTCTTTCAATTGCTGTTCAACAGGGTGACAGGTCTCACCAATGTATTTTTTTCCACATTTACATGGTATATCATAGATGCAGCTTTTGTTCTTCAACATTTCCAGTTTAGGCTTAGTAGAAATAAGCATTTCTCAAAGTGTAGTATGGTTTGGAAAAAAATGTTAATGTTATATTGATTACATATTTTTTTTTAATTTATCTGTCATTCCTAGTATGTATGGATACACTACTGTACCAATAATTGTTTTATCTTTTGGTGTCTCGTTGTGTTGTCTATTGAAGGTTTTCCCGATGACTGCTGATGGATAATCATTCTTCATAAGCATTTGTTCTAAGTGAATCTTTTCTTTTTTCTCACCCTTGCTCTTTAATATTTACATGGAAGAACTTGAAACTACAGCCATAAATATTGTTCCATGTCCACCTAGAGTGTGGCTTTAATATGTTGATGATACATTTGTAGTGTGGCTACATGGTGAGGTAAAATTACAGTCATTCTGGATGCACATTAACAACATATCTCCTACAATTAAATTCACAATAAAATCAGAACAAGAACAAAAATTGGCATTCTTGGATGTTCTTGTGACAAGTCTCCCTCAGGGAAAAGTAAAAACAACAGTATATAGAAAACCAACACAGACTGGCAAGTACTTGGCATATAAATCCAATCATACAAGAAGCACTACACAAGGAATTGTACTATCATTATGGAACAGAGCAAAGGAGGTTTGTTCAAAAACCAGTGATTTGGACAAAGAAAAAAATCACATAGAACAAATGCCTATGAAGAATGATTATTCATCTGCAGTCATCAGGAAAACTTTCAATAGACAACCCAATGAGTAATCAAAAGAGAAAACAATTATTGGTATAGTAGTGTATTTATATCTACCATGGATGGCAGACAAATTAAAGAAAATCTGCAGTCAATATAACATTAGAACTGCTTTCCAAAGTCATACTACACTTTGAGGAATGCTTATTTTTACTAAGCCTAAACTGGAAATGCTGAAGAACAAAAACTGCATCTATCATGTGAATGTGGAAGGAAATACATTGTAGAAACCTGTCACACTGTTGAATAGTGATTGAAAAAGCACAAACTAATGGTTAAAAGAGAAAAGACAGATGTGTCTACCATATCATATCATGTATGTACTAATGATCATATGTTTAATTGTGAAAATACAAAGATATTGGATAAAGAGGAAAAATGCATAGAAGAAAATTCAAGGAAGCTGCTCATATGACAATGGTAAATAATCCTATAAGTCAAACCAGAATGGCAATACACAATGTATGGAAGCTTCTAATTAATGTTGCTCTTAGAGGAAAAGAACTAATTAGTTTTCCTAAAAAATTGAAGGATTCAGGAGGATTTGAACCAACCCTCATATATAAAATATCAATTTTCTACTATATGTTGCCTTTGACAGAATAGCTCAGTTGATAGAGCATTTGCATTAAATTCGATATTCAAGAATCTAAAGGTGTGAGTTCAACTTCTAAGTAAATGTTGCCACTGTGCATATAGACCAGCAACACCCAAAAAACAGTAGAGAATAATACTACTCGAAATGTTGTGTAATTACTAACCTGTATTCTAACACTTATTAAGGCAATAAACCTAAAGCATGTGTGGTTGAAAACGCGAAGGTAGACACCTCTACAGGTCTTAACCAGAAGCTTACACATTGAAAGAAAAGAGAGAAAACTTCTTTACTTTAGGTTTATTGCCTTAATAAATATTACTTATGTATCAATGTGCGTTAAATAAATTTATAATTATAACATGTATTGTCTATTTGTGTGTTATTACTAACAAGTTGTTTGTATTTGGAAAAGTTTAAATAAAGTTTAAAATTTTCTATACATTCAACATTCACTCATAAATGATAGAAATAGTCAAACATTTTATATTGTGTTTTAAATAGACATTTATATGAACTTAATATTTCTAATAAGGACTATAACTACTGAAAAATAATAAACAAAATTAGATATATATGTAAAGAAGATAAAGGTTGTCATTTTGTTGTAATGTATGCTAAGGACTATAATGATATAGTAAATAGTGTAATAAAAATGAGAGATATAGTAAATTATCTAAAGATACTGCAAATATTATAAAAATAAATATATAAAAGTGTTAAAAATGATGAAGTTTTATAAAATTATAAGTGATAATCAATATTATTTTTTATATCCTAATTCATATGAGAACCTATATATATATATATATATATATATAGAGATCGGAAGATATAAATATCAAAAGGGTACAATATATATATATATATATATATATATATATATATATATATATATTGTACCCTTTTGTTTAGGTTAGGATGAATTGTTTAAGTCAATTTATTAAAAATTTAAATTTGAAAGTTATTTTAGAGGTATGATGTATATAATGTGTTGATGATTTTTTTTAAAAAGTCTAACTAAAGTAAATAAGAATATTTAATGTATAATATTGTGTTAATATTAAAAAAAAACAAAAAACAGTTAACTAAAGATAAATTATAATATTGTATGGTTGGGAAAACTGGCCATAATAAATACTGCATTAACAAGTCTTGCAAATAAATGTTTAAAGTAAATTTTTAAAGTAATAACTTAAAGTTAAGTCAATAATCTATTTGAGTAATAAAAATTAATATTTAATAATTGAATGTAAAATATTTATTTATTAATAATATTGTGGTAGAAGAGGAATATTTGATTTTGTGATATTAAATTATTATTTTAAAAGTTGTTATATTATAGTATTTTATTTAAAAAAATATTTAAAAAAAAAATTGAACTACTTAGGTTATTTTTAGTTAATTATAAGCGTTTCATCTGGGTTATAAGCCATGTGACAAATAGATATTACTACACACATGCTTGCGAGTTTTTTAGTAAAGTTGCAAAACTGTTTTAAAATTCTATTATAGAATTTAAGATATTATATTGACTACCACAAGATAAAAATAAAAATAATTAGTATAAAATATTTAGACATGTTTTTTTTTATTAGTTTGAAAAAAAAAAAACAAATGTAATAAGTGAAATTACACTTTTGTTTTGTTTTAAAAAATAACTACGTTTTTTCAAAAAAAAAAAAAACTAAAAATAATAATAAATATTATGATGTAATTTTAAAAAAAATATTTTGAAGTGTGTAGTAGATGCAAATAAAATATGAAAATTAACTAGGAATTAAATAATATAATAAATAATAAATATTAAATAAATCATTATTTATTTTTAACTTTGATTCTGTATTTTTGGCTAGGTATGTAAAAAATGCTAGCAGGGCATTATTTAAGTTAACCAATCAAGAGAGTAGTTTAATCGGGTATAAAAAATCATGCACAATTATTTTCAAGGTACTACTACTGTTGTTACTACTTCTGTTAACTAAGTGTACCATTAATAGTCAATTATATTAATTTCTGCTTTAAAGAAAATACAGTAAGTTATTATAAAATTGTATTATATGAAAAATGTTGTGCTAAAATCTAAGTAATTCCCTATCAACTGATTTATTAAACTTAATTCTATGTCACATTAAGCATGAATAGGGCATCATTAAATTTAAATTTATATAAAAAAATGTCAAATTATTATCTTTCCATTAGGCATATAATTTTGCCTATATTAATTGGTAATATTGGTCTGCTATTGAGTTTATCAAATTGGCCATGACAGGAAAGGTTTATAAAAGTTCACGATAAATTAAAGGTAAAAAAGTATATAAAAATGCCTTTATTTGGAGGACTCATTTTAAAAAAAGAGATGGTAATTTTTTTAAAAAATCTTTTAAATTGAATAAAAGAATTATTAGGAAATACGAAATATGTATCTATGAAGAAATATTTAATGGTTTTTTTTTAAAAAAAACTATTATAATAATTTTAAAAAAATGTAAAAAGATTAAGATTATTATTAGATTGTCTTTATATCTTATTGAAAAGAAACTTTGAAAAATAAGTAATTAAAATCATCCTATTATTAATTATTGTATGTGGATCATACAAAATATATTTAAAATTATTTATGGAAGTCTTTAAGTACATTGTAAGTATTGAAGGATGCTGAGTTTTATTGCTGTATCAAAGAACATAAACCCTCATGAAATTTGAGCAAAAGTAGCTGTAACAGTATATTCCATTACATTAAGTTAAAATTAGAATAATTTTTTTTTAAGTTCGTAAATAAAAAACTAAAAGCTAAAATTAAAGACTTGCTCAATGTATGTATATATATATATATATATATATATATATATATATATATATATATATTCGCACAGATGCAAAACTTTAAAAATTATTTTCTTTTTAAAAAAAAAATATTTGAACGTACTTTTTTATAAAAAAAATACAAGATCTAAAGATAAAATTTTTGTAAATGGAAATGATGTGTTTATTAATTATCGAAAAGCAAGCTAGCCTTTGGGGATCTTATATAAAAAAGTCAGATGAAATATAGATAGGAGAACAAAAATATATTAGATGTCCAATAGAAGCAGCAATAAAGGCTTGGACCATATCAAAAATTTGGAACAGGAAACCATTTTCAGTGAATCTGGATGATCGGTATAAAAGGAAAAATATTGAAATTAAGAACAGTTCCAGCTTGTTTATGTGAGAAAGGTGATAAGTCACAATTGTCATTCTCTCTCACTTATTTAAAAATGAAATGACTGTAATACCAGGATTGAACCATCTAAGACCTCCTTCTGATAGACCGGTCTTCAAATAAAGACTTCATGAAAATTGACACCAGGAACCAGGAGCTCTTCTACTGTAAGATATAAACGGAAAAAATTTTCTACAAGTAATTAAGAACTTTAAAGATTTGACAAGCTTTTAATATTCAGCTAACCTAAATTTTAAAATGAACTTTTATCTGACTTTTAAGTTTTCAAATGCTTAATTTTTATACAGTTGAGTTTGCTAAAAATCATTTCCATTTTTATTTTTTTATTTTTATTAATATGGTATAAATTATTTAAATGCATTAAATTTAAGTTGGGTATAGATGCTTGCATAAATTCATTAATGTTTAATTATGTTTTTGCTTTCATATTTGATTAGAATATATAGACATTCAGTTCATAATGATACCTTATGGTGAGTATCTAAAATGTATTTATTCGGATGTCTTTTAAGTTATTGGTGTCACTGCAGCATCTTATGATGAATGCTATTGGATTTTTTGTAAATTTCCCTATGCAATTCCATCAATGACTTTATATTTTGATTGTTTATGTTTATTTTGAAATGGTTTTAACCTTGAAATTTATGTAGCCAATCTATACTCAACATTAAAAAACAAACTTTTATAAAATTCATCTGTGTGAACTTATATAAATGTTAAATTTAAGTCAGGCATGAATAGTTGCATAGATTCGCAAAGTTATGTTAATTTAAGGAAGGGTTAATCTTAGGTTATTTGTTTTGTAGTTAAATTGGGTCAATGGGTTGGATATATTAATGTAATTAGTATATGTAGTATGAGATTCATTACATGCAGGATCGCATTATACACCACACACACCCTTTTAGCCTATGGAAGGAGATAGTAAGATAAAAATGCAGTCCCTTCCTCCTATGGAGTTTTTTATTGTTCTTCTTGCCAGACAAATGTAGCATTCCTGTCTGGATGAGAGTCAACATCTTCTTAACCATGCTGTTCAGATGTACATTACTGACAGTGTGGTATTTTGTGCTGTAATATTCATACTGCATTGAATACATCAATATATCAGATGGATTGACATTGTTTTGGCTGCAAACTTTTGGCCTAAGGTTAAATCAGGGATATAATTTTTTTTTTCAAATGCAATCTATGTAGTTTGTTCATACTCGACTCTCTTAAAAAATATTATTAAATTCATCTGCGAGGATGGTTTAAAATTTTATAATAATATTTTAAAATAAAAGTTAATATTAAAATCTAAAATAATAAATGTTATTCCTCAAATTTTAAATGATTATATATGTGCATTTATAAATGTTGTTTGTGTGTTAATTACTGGCAGTGGCTTTTATTTTTTATATTGAAGATATATTTTAAATAATTTATATCTTATAAATCTCTGCATCTCACTGAGCTAGTGACTAGGCCTGACAGTCTTAATAAATAAAAGTGGGATCTTTAACAAGGAATATCTGCCTACTCTATAAAATTTCTAGGTTCAAATGGCCTAGTGGCACCCTGGAGCACAAATACAGTAAGACTGGTACTTCCACCTCTTCAATGACTGTTATAATTAAAATGATTTATACAATAAATATTAATAAATATTTATTATGGCCCATATATAATCATTTAAAATTTGAGGAATAACATTTATTATTTTAGATTTTAATAGCTGAGAGATCATCACATCGACCTTGCAAGCACGTAGTTGGTTGCAGACAGTTGTGGGTTTGCGTCCTGGCCAATTCTATGACATATGAAAAAAATATCAACTTTTAATTTAAATTATTATTTGAAAATTTTAAACCATCCACACAGATGAATTTAATAATATTTTTTAAGAGTGTTGAATATGAATAAACTACATAGATTACATTCGAAAAGAAAATATTCTATTCCTGATTTAAGCTTAGGCCAAAAGTTCACAGGCAAACCAATGTCAATCCAACTGATATATCGATGTATTCAATGCAGTATGAATATGACAGCACAAAATACCATACTGTCAGGAATGTACATCTGAACAGAATGGTTAAGAAGACATTGACTCTCATCCAGACAGTAATGCTACATCTGTCTGGCAAGAAGAACAATAAAAAAACTCCATAGGAAGGGTCTGCATTTTCCGTCTTATTATTCCCTTCCATAGGCAAAAAGGGTGTGTGCGGCATATAATATGATCCTGCATGTAGTGAATCTCATACTACATCTACTAATTTCACCAATATATCCAATCCATTGATCCAATTTAACTACAAAACAAATAACCTAAGATTTACCCTCCCTTAAACTAATATAACTTTGTGAATCTATGCAACCATTCACGCCCGACTTAAATTTAACATTTATATAAGTTTGCACAGATGAATTTTATAAAAGTTTGTTTGTTAATGTTGAGTATAGATCAGCTACATAGATTTCACTGTTAAAACCATTTCAAAATAAATATAAATGATCAAAATAGAAAGTGATTGATGGAATTGCATAGGGAAATTTACAAAAAATCCAATGGCATTCATCATAAAATGCTGCAGTGACATCAATAACTTGAAAGACATCTGAATAAATACATTTTAGATACTCACTGTAAGATATTCATATTTACCAAATGTCTATATATTATAATCAAATATGAAAACAAAAACATAATTAAACATTAATGAATCTATGCAAGCATCTACACCCAACTTAAATTTAATGCATTTAAATAATTTATACTATATTAATAAAAATAAAAAAATAAAATTGGAAATGATTTTTAGCAAACTCAAATGTATAAAAATTAAACATTAATGATTAATTTGAAAACTTAAAAGTCAGATAAAAGTTCATTTTAAAATTTAGGTTAGCTGAATATTAAAAGCTTGTTAAATCTTTAAAGTTCTTAATTACTTGTAGTAAATTTTTTCCGTTTATATCTTACAGTAGAAGAGCTCCTGGTACCTGGTGTCAATTTTCATGAAGTCTTTATTTAAAGACTGGTCTATTAAAAGGAGGTCCTAGA
This sequence comes from Epiperipatus broadwayi, assembly GCA_028023455.1. Taxonomy (NCBI): domain Eukaryota; kingdom Metazoa; phylum Onychophora; class Udeonychophora; order Euonychophora; family Peripatidae; genus Epiperipatus; species Epiperipatus broadwayi. The sequence goes on from JAQFVV010000828.1 coordinate 195,686, forward strand.
TGATTCAATCCTAGTATTACAGTCATTTCATTTTTAAATAAGTGAGAGAGAGTGACAAGTGCGACTTATCACCTTTCTCACAAAAACAAACTGTAACTGTTCTTAATTTCAATATTTTTCCTTTTATACCGATCATCCAGATTCACTGAACAATGGTTTCCTGTTCCAAATTTTTGATATAGTCCAAGCCTTCATTGCTGCTTCTATTGGACATCTAATATATTTTTGTTCTCTTATCTATATTTCATCTGACTTTTTTATATAAGATCCCCAAGTGATAGCTTGCTTTTCGATAATTAATAAACACATCATTTCCATTTACAAAAATAATTTATCTTTTACTTTTTTATAAAAAAGTATGTTCAAATATTTTTTTTTTAAAAAAAAAGAAAATATTTTTTAAAGTTTTGCATCTGTGTGAATATATACATCCATTGAACAACTCTTTAATTTTAGCTTTTAGTTTTTTATTTACAAACTTAAAAAAAAAATTTTATTCTAATTTTAAATTAATGTAACGGCATATATCATTACAAAGCAGAACTTTGAAATTATTTTATTATATAATATTAAAAGTACTTTCAATAATTTATTTTAGTGAATAATGGGAACTATGAATTATGAATGTATAAACTTTTAAAAGCAAATCCATGGTTATTTAGGAATCAATCCGGATATTCTAAAAAAGTCAACATACCATATTTTTATTTTGGAAAATTTCCATGCATTTTGTTTTAAAAGTGGAACCAACAGAGCATGTGTGGTTTTGGCATAGTAGAAGTTTCATCAACAAGTGCCCAAGAGGTAAAAAAGACATTTTATTTAATGAACTTTTCGTAAATATGGTTTTGAACTATTTTTCACTAACTTTAGAATTAATGCTTATTCATAGGTTAGAGATAGGAAAGGAACATAAAATATTAATATATTTATTAACATAGTGCTTAGATTTTTATTAAAAAATATTTAATAATTTTAAAAGAAAATGTAATATTTTAAGTGTTTTCAGAATTGAATAAATGATATGCTAGCAAGTTTATTATTTAGTTTGTGAACCAGAAACGTCAACTAAGTGATTAACCAGTGGAGAGCTCTTGTGGTAATAATTATAAAAGATTAATGATTTTATGATGTAATTGTTTTGTTTTTTTCTGTGGATGTGTGAGAATACACTTAGCTTATAGGAATTTATTTATTTTAAAAAACATGCATACTTTTATTTTATATGATAATATATTTTAATGTAATAGAAATATAATTGTATGATTCTATCATAACTGAACTTAAAGCTTATTTTAAAATGATTAAAGCATTAGAATTATAGCAATTATTTGTATTTTAATTTGAGAGTTCTAAAAGAAAAGAAGTAATCTTTCTTATTGAGTAGCTAGGTTGTTATTTATTTATGAATTTATTTGTTGTTGTGAAAAAGTAGTAAGAATTTTAGCGATGTAGAATGATAAATCTCTAAAGAAGTTATAAGGATAGTAACTTGGAAATAAGATAAATAAAACCAAGATGATATTCTATGTAGGATGTATTAATATGGGAATAAGTATAATCGATGATGATGATTATGCAAGTATAGATAACTTAGCCCTATAGCTTGTATATTTTCTATGGCAGTGGTTCTTTGCG
>JAQFVV010000829.1:0-90594 GCA_028023455.1 Epiperipatus broadwayi
TCACCTCAATTAAAGACAGTATCAAATCCAGAGTTTTTGCCAATATCAGGCTATCTATATTTCTGAACTATATAATATGGACAGCGAGGTGTAAGAAGGTATTCTGTGGTTTAATCTTTCAAGATGATGAATATTTTTTTAGAAAACTGGTTAAGATCAAGAAACGGGATGAACTTCTCATACCTAAAAGCACATTCCTGGACACATGGAATTTGATATCTATTAAAGAATAATCAATAGGTATCAACAACACTTGCTTTCAGTGCTTATGATTAATAGAGCAATAGATATAAAATGTCAATATGAAATGGGCACCTTCTTCATACCGAAATAGTTTAGAATGTCATGCCCTGAATAGTATCATGTAGATGACTTTAAACTCACTTACCTGGATACTTATAAATGAATGAACAGATGCAGAAAATTACAAAGCTTATGAATGGCTGGAATTGAATATCAGTAGTGTCTAATTGAACATTTTCACACTGGTGCAATGACAACCTATAAGTTCTTTGTGAAAATGAATATGGACTTGAATGAATCATTGTTGGAAATGCTTATTCTTGCTGTGGGCACACCAGTGCGTAATTGCTTTTAAATAATTACTCCACAGATATTTGTTTTAAGAAACAGTTCTTGTACATAGTTGGATATTTGCCCTCACAACTATTGCACTGTCCTAAGGCATATGATAGTACACTCAGAGAATAAAAAGTTTTAGTAAATTAAAAAAACCAATTACATTTAATAATTTTTAGTCACCTCAGGTATTTGGTTCTTTTATCTAGAAGATTCCTATATCTGTATTTATGATAAAATCAATATTAATTAACAGTCCATCTTGTAATAGAAGTATCCCAGCTGGCCATATGAATAAATTATGAACACCAAATAATGATGCTTAATTCTTCCGATTGAGAACATGTTATCCATTGGACACTGTTTAAAAGATAATAAAGATGATCAATATTGAGTTTCTGAGCCATATCTGATTATAGAACTGTGCCCTTCCAGTAGTGAAGTGCACATGACATTACAGGTGATCATTAGAATGATTATATGAAGGCAGTTCATGGGCAAAAGCCTACTAAGGATTTATTGGATTCCATTTGTTATTCACTATAAGAATGAGTGATGCAGTGAACTGCAGAACATGAGCTGTTAATTGAGAACTGATAATCAGAAGATAATCAAAAATTCACACTTGTACAAAATTTATGTTTGTATTAATTTTTTTTTTTTTTCTGTACAAAATCACTTTATATCATACTTATTTACGTTTAATAAATTTATTGGAAAAAAAAATATATATGTTTTGTCAAACATTCATTGTTTTAATAACTTAACATCATCAATTAACACACCATCCCAACTTAAATTTGAATTGTGTGATATTATTTTACAAATTATTCTAGAAATAAGTTTTAGAAAGTATCATAAATAATAAAATACAAAATACACTATATATATATATATTGAACCACCCACCTTCTTTATTTTATATAATAATAACAAATAGAAATATATTATTATTCTTCCTTCCTTACTAAAACTACCCAATCTCTGAAGATGCTTGGTCCTCAGGTAGAGTGAACAATATCATTGGCAGCAAGCTACCAATAATAATAAACATTCGGCTACTAGACAAATACTGACCAAATAAACACTTTATTTATTTTAAGGTAAACCCTTTAGGCGCCAGTTAATCACATAGTAATTGACATGTTTACCTGACCAGCAATGAGTCTAGTACCTGAGATCCCAGCTAGCTCATTGAATTATAGCTGCATGTTGAAATTAAAAAACGTCATAACAATGACAAAGTTTGCTTATATCCAGTGTTTGTTATCTCGTGAAATTATTGTACATTTACTTTGCTCTGATTGAGCTTCTGTTTTATTTTTTTTTTATTCAAAATTTTTACACACACACACACATTTAAATTTTTTTTATTACAAAACAAAACGAAATTTTCTTTATTACTTTTTATTATGAACTAATTAAAAGTAATATTAAATCATTTTTATTTCAACTTTTTTTTTAAATAAAAACTTACCCTCCTTTTAAAATCATCTATTATTATTTTTTGCTTTAACAATACCCCCCCCCCCCACACGCACACACACACTACTTCTTTGTTTGTTAATTTTTTTTTCCTTTAACTTTTATTTTAACTTAATTTCCCCACTTTATTTTTTAAAAACAACATTTATTTTAAATATTATTACTTTTAAAGAATATTACACATTCGGTCACAATGTACCTTGGTACAATATATTACTGTGATACGTATAATACACACACACATATATATATATATGTGTGTGATTTTAACAGATTGAGTTATAAATTGAATTATAAATTGTACATTACTTTTAATAAAGATTACTGTAACCTATATATGATAGTTAGGTTACAGATGTTAAAGCACACACATATATGATTATAAGCCAATAAACATCACATTATCACCATTTCTTATGCTTGCTTATAACTGTTATTAAAACTAGTCTGGAGATGTTGGATGAGTAGGCACTAGATGGGAATTTTATGCACAAGTCTTCTGCCATCCATAGATTACTCTGGCTTGCACTGAGTGATAATACTGTATGGAGAGTTTTTCTTGTTTTAATATATGATTATACCTATATGACTGTATATATGTCCCTTGAGATACTTATAGATTTTAAACTTGGAAAAGAGTAGGTGATACGGTGTAACTAGGTGAAACAGATATGGCAGAGCAAATATTCCATTTCAGTAGTTTTTTTAAAAAAGAATTCTGACTTTTCTGACAAAGATTTTGTTATTAGTGACTTTATTTAAAAGAGAATATGTGAAACATAAACAATGTAGACATTTTAAAGCAGAAAATCAAAAATTAAAAAATTGTGGAGTAAAATTGCTAAGATGTAGGCTTTTTTTAAAGATCTTTTTTGACACACTAAAATAACCTACTAAATTCAAGGATGCCACTTTTTAACTATATTTGTGCAACTATTAAGATGGTTGTTTTTAATGACATATTTAACCTAACTTAGATTTCATAAAGATATTCATCCAGCTTAGTGAGGGTAAAAATTTCTCTGCAATTTTTAAGATAGTAAGGCTACAAATCCTGATAAAAATATGTGGATTTTTTTTTTAGAATTTTATGGCTACATCTTATTTGTAAAGCTATAGGAATGTTTTGGAATATAGTTTCATAAATTGTACTACCTAATTAAGAATAGTTTTAATGCTCCAGTAAAGAAACAACTATAAAAGATTACTGTAATTATTTTGGTATGTTAATGTTATTTATTTCAGCAAAGATGCATTCAAGGGTACTGTTGAATAAGTTATTTCAGTTTGGAGATTAATAGTTTTAATAGACTTGAAGTGGTTTTAAATCATTTTGATGCACTGCAGATATTATTTTCATTACCAGCATATACAAAAAAAATTGTAAGGAGAAAAGGTGGGATTGATATATTGCTCTGACTCAGTAATTAAATGGTGCTGCTGCAATATATGAAAGTAGAAGACTGTCAGTTAACATTATACAGAATTTACATGATAGAATAAGAGAAAGAATTAATATTGCTGGTGAAAAATATGAAATATTGGAGTAAGCATACACTACACTAGTGACAACATTATTTTTAGTCTTTAAAATAGTTATTAAAACAGGCAAAACTCTCCATATAGTAGTGCCACTCAGTGCAAACCAGAGTAATTAATGGTTGCCAGAAGGATTGTGCATAAAATCCTTATCTAGTGCCTACTCATCCAATATCTCCAAACTGGTTTCTGGCTTTTGGCCTTCGTCAGTGAGGACAACCAGCAGCCCCCTTTTATCTCTACTTAACTACAAAACTATGAGAATGAAATTGAAAACACACTATTTTCAATCTAATCTCATTAGCTTATGTAGTCATATAGGTCTGAACTCAGTTCAGTACCCATACATTTTTGTGTAAGAACCAAAGCCACCAGTATCCTATTAGGCAGGATTGGTATTAAACCACTAAACATCATATGATCACAATTTTTCTAAGATCTAGGTGCAGTGCTCTCAGATCCAAGGCTCTTCACTGACGAAGGCCAAAAGCCAGAAACTAGTTTGGGGATATTGGATGAGTAGGCACTAGATAGGTATTTATGCACAAACCTTCTGGCATCTATTGATTACTCTGGCTTGCACTGAGTGGCACTACTGTATGGAGAGTTTTTTCTGTTTTAATAACAGTTATGAACAAGCATAAGAAATGGTGATCACATGATCTTTAAAATAGTGATGAAGTAGGCATCAAAATTTGATTCAAGTCTGATAGGGAAGGCAATCTGGTTAAAAGTAAAAACCAAAAACATCAACTAGCTTCTATTGTAATAAGATGATGATTGTGGATTTTTTTCTAATTAAAAAAATGATTTATACACAGTTATAATGTTTTGACATACATCTATAAAAGTTATCAGGAAATATAATGAGGGAAAAAATCAACTCTTTGACTGGTTAGTTATCAACTTAAGAATATGGATTTATTTAAATAATATGGTGACTTTTTAAACAGATGATGATTTAGATGTTGTGCAGTAAAGATTCCAATCTGCTACATATAGCAATTAAAAAAATATTGTATTGTAACATTTACCTACTGCAATTAGATCATTTATTAAACAGAGGCAAAACTATCCATACAGTAGTGCCACTCAGTACAAGACAGAGTAATCAATGGATGCAGAGAGGTTTGTGAATAAAATCCCTATCTAGTGCCTACTCATCTAATTTCCCCAGACTAGTTTTTAACTTGTGGCTCTCATCAGTGAGGAGTTTTGGATATGAGAGCACACACCTACATCCATATAATGCAGTCCCCTATCAGCCACCTTTTAATTTATTAACTAACTATAAAAGTTTGAGTCCAAAATGAAAATTCAATAGTGTTTTCAATTACAAGCTCATCAGCTTGCATAGTTGTATGAATCTGAACTCAGTTCAGCATCCATACATTTTTGTGTCTTTGGTTCTTGGGCAGGATTGATTTTAAACCATTAAACATCACATGGGTAAGCATAAGAAATGATAATCATGGGATGTTTCATGATTTAAAACCAATTTTGCCCAATAGGATTATCATGACTGTGGTTATCAAAGAACCAAAGACATCAAAAAGTATTGATGCTGGACTGAGTTCAGATCTATACAACTATACAAGCTAATGAGCTTGAATTGAAAACAATGTTTCCATTTTGGACTCAAAGTTTTATAGTTAGCTAATGAGATAAAAGGTGGCTGCTGGATGGTTGTGTTAGATTCTAAGATCTATGTGCAGTGCTCTCAGGTCCAAGGCTACACACTGATAAAAGCCCACAAGCTGGCAACTAGTCTGGGGATATTGGATGCATAGGCACTAGATAGGGATTTTTTGCACAAACCTTCTTGCATCTATTGATTACTTTGGCTTGCACTGGTGGCTACTGTATAGAGAGTTTAGCCTCTGTGTAAACAGCTTGTGCAAAGCATAAGAAATGGTGATTATGCAATACTTTTTGACCTTAATTCCTTGGATAAAAGCCAAGAAACTGCAGTCTAGCCATACTTATTTGCCATGCAAACAATTATCTACATAGTAATAGTTGCTCCAACAACAAGCACATACTGAATGGACATTATGAACTTTTAAGACCCCAATGTGGAATCAAAGATTTTCTTTATAGTAAATCTTTTTGTAGCAAGTACTCAGAGTTATGTAAGTGTAGCTGATGTATTTAGTTCTCTGTGCAAAATAAACATGGGATACCTTAGTAATATGACTAAATGAAAATAAGTTTCTGATTCCTTAATATAAATTTTTGTAAAATAATTGACTAAATCCACCTATTTTACATTATAAATACTTATTTTATTAAACTGAATCAATCTAACAGTTTCTACTGACTAGAAGTCTTTTTCAGAGCTAAAAATTATATAAGTATATATGAATACATAAAATAGTTTATCATATAAACATATAATGTGATATAATATTCTGTTTATATTGTTTATTAAATAAACTATTATATATATTAGCTCTGAAAAATAATACTGGTCAGTCAAAATTGTCAGATTAATAAAGTATAAAATAAAATAAGCATTATTTTAGTAATAAAAAAAATGTGGATTTAGTTATTTTATCAATGCATAAAAAAGATATAAGATGAAGGGAGGAATATAATTTTTTCTGGCATCACAAATTTGAAGCAACATTATAAATTAATGAAATATACATAGATAATGTATCATTTCACTTTATTAATCTGAACTGTAATTTTTGACCTCAAATTAAAAATTTATTAAATGTTGTATAAAATTTAATGAGAAAATTTCACAAAAAGATAATTTTAGTTTTTTAAAATTTTCAAAAATGAAATTTTCCTTTTTGTTTTTGTCATTATTTATTATAGACCTCGAAGAATATTTCGAATGGATTTTAGGCATATGAAGATGGAAAATGATACTGAAGATGAAAAAGATAGTATTTTCAAAAATATCCCCCCTGGTCATCATCGAGTAAATACAAAAGTACGTTATTCCTGTGAATCAAATTTTTATGAAATAGTTGGCCCCAAAACAATCACATGTCAATCAAATGGACAATGGACAGAACCTTTGCCAACATGTCAACAAGGTAATGCAAAATATATTTGCTAAATGTTTCATATATTTAATAAAACATTTTTCTTTTCAATAGGTAGGGTGTCATTGAATTTTTAAGAGTGAATTTAATCATTAGAAAATTTATGCTGAATTTCTGTTTTTATTTTGAGGTTGTTGTGCATTCATATAATAAAAAATAATATTCCAATTTTTCATTCTTAAATCTTAATGTTCTGAGGGTACCATATTGGATTTTTTTTTACATTTAGTTTATTACTTTTTTTTTATGTGTCAACCCACTAACCCAGGACAACTGTTTGTAAGGCAGCTGTGCTGACCTCTCGACCACCAACGCTTGACCAGTTTATTACTTATTGCTATAAAAGTAACATAACACAAAATGCAATTAACTTGAGAAAAATGTAATTATTATCTATTATAAAATAAAATTTAAATTCATTTTAAATTTAAATCTTTTAAAAATTTTAATTCAATATTCATTTACAAATTGCAAATTTTGGTAAATAAATATTTAAATTAAACTTATGACAACAGGTTTATTATCTCTCACACATTTAAAATTAAAATTATGTATTGTCTTATCTATTGTATTTCATATCATCACTAATCAAAAAATACAAATATATTCTTTAATCTTTCTTGCTAAATATTATGTTATTTATATATTGTAACGGGATCCCTTTTTGCAGAATTTTTTAAAATTTGAAGTGAAATTTACGAGTTTGAAATAAAAACTTTACCAGTTTCTTATTACTATTTTTTCTTTTGACACTTATAATTTAAGTTATTGGCTCTTAATTAATCGTTAATTATTTTACTTTGCGATCCTATTACTCAAGCAGAGGAGTAAATATGATTTTTACATATTATTCATACCCCTGGTCAGACCGAGATTTAATAAAAATATTAAAATGACGGTCACTTTTCCAGCCGAGGTAACACTCTCTGGCTGCATAAAACATGAAACATCTCATGAGGATATTTATAATGGGTTTACACCCTAGGGCCCCATCTAGTCAACTAGACTAGAGCCCAAAAGACAACATAAGCACACTTCAAATGCTTGACTCATGACTAGCAAATAAAAACATGAGATCAGCATCACAGAATATTTAAAGAAAATTGGCTATTTAATCATAATTAAATTGAGAGAGAAATGTAAAATGACACTACTAATTTACAGTACATTTATTAATTAATATAACATAAATAATAAGGAATATTAAAAACATAACTCAAAATATGAATACTTTTGAATGATATCTAAAGTTCTATTTAAGAGAAAATTTAATAGCTCAGTACTGGTATTAAGAATTTAAAATTTCTATTAATGATGTCAGTGAGTATATTTACCTAGGATTTTGTAAGTCTCTGGGTTTTTTTCATATGGGTGATCACTGTCTTCAGATCCAGTCAGATTCATGGTAGGCATATATTTTTAGTCTTGTGATGCTTCTTCTTTGCTCCACATCCTACAGCATGGGCTGTTTCCATTGATTTGGCATGGCAGGTTCAAACGTTGGCAAAAGGCAAGTCAGAGTAATATTATTGCATCTGGCTATTGGCACACAGAAGATGAGCAAAGGAAAAATGAATAAACACCCAGCTTCGGTCTAACAATGCATTTCTCTCTTGACATACCTTAAAAATATTGTTTCATCATGCTGAACTTCATTGTTTTAACTGCTTTTAGATTTTGTTCGCTGCTGCTGGTTGACCTTGGTTAATTCTCTGGTCAACTATCTTATTTATTTATTATTTTTTAACTGGCTTTTATAAAATTCTTTGTATAATCTGAATTATCTGAACCCTCTGAATAGTCTGATTTCAGCTTTTTATATTCTCTGACCCCACTCCTGCTTGAGGTTCTACCCATGCTATCAATTCATTTGATTTTTATTTTTTTAATTAATACATTTTTTTATTCTCTTATTTTTCCATGTTAATTACATCGAAATTAGTTACCTATTGTCCATTGAATCAGTCTGGAATCTTAATCTACAGAACCTGATTAATCTTGTACAAATTGTTCCAATTAATTATAAACTTTTAAGTAAAAGTACTTCTAATCAAAAGTAATTTTGAAAGAATTATATAAAAATACAGAAAAGAAAGATAAGATAGTTTAACCTATTTCCCAATGTGTACTTTTCTTTTTAGTTTAACTTTTTCTTTTTCAAACAATTAAATATGGAAATATATAACTTTATTTTCCTATTTTATTTAAAATATATAATTTTATTTTCCTATTTTATTTAAAAAGAATCATGCCACTCATATATATATACACATTGTTACAAGTTATATATATATCCACAGATGGCGTTCTACCAAAAACACTGATCAAGCGTATGTTCTGTTTACATAAACGTCAGAGTAGCATTCACTATCTCTAACTATAATTCCACTTTCAGATCATGATTTCAAGCTATTTGCTATCATCAGTGAAAGACAGGAATAAAGAAAGTGGAATTATAGTTAGAGATAGTGAATGCTACTCTGACGTTTATGTAAACAGAACATACGCTTGATCGGTGTTTTTGGTAGAACGCCATCTGTGGACATAAATACAAGCGTTAGCAAGTTTTTTAACTTGCATTTTTGTTTATCATATATATATATTGTGCCCTTTTGTATGGGTCACCATCTAATTTTGTGCTAATCTATTAAAAAATTTTAAATTTAAGATATATTTGAATATGTGATGTTAATTTTGCTTATGGTAATATTTCAAAAGGTTTAATTAAAGCAATCTATGAGTATTTGATATGTGAAATTGTGCTGAAATTGAGAGAGACATTTTAAATAAGGATGATAGTAGTATATGGTTGGGAAAACTGGCCATAGTTAATACTGCATTAATATATTTAATAATTAGGTATTTAAAACTAAAAGTGTTTAAAAGACAAGTTAAAATTAAATGCATATATTTATTGTTGATAAAATAATGTTATAAAAGAATATAAATATTTTAATTATTATAAATACTTAAATAGAAGATTAATATTTGATTTTAATAATATCGAATTATTAATTTAAAATCTGTTATAATATTTTATTTATTTTTAAAAATAAATATTTGTTTTAAAAATGCAATTGTTAGTTATTTTTAGATTATGAGAAGCGTTTCTTTTGTTGTAAAAAACAGATGTTAGTTAGATACGCACACACATGCTTGGAAGTTATCTAGTAAAATTGCAAAACTATTTTAAAAATCATGTTATAAAATTTATAAATAATACGTGAGCTATCACGAGATAAAATAAAGATAAATCAATGTAGAATATTAAATCTGATTTTTAAAAGTATTGCTTTAAAAATATAACGTATAAAAAAGACTTAGTTTATTTTAAATAATCTTATAAAAGTTAAAATTAAAATTAAGTAAGTAAGAATATTTTTAAAAATGTTTAGTGGATTTAAATAAACGATAAGGATTATTTTAAAATTTGATAATGTAATAAATATTAAATAAGTCATTATTTATTTTTAATTTTGTGTTGTTGGTAAATATGTAAATAAGCCAGCAAGTTGATTGTTTAAATGTACCAATCAAATGAGAAGTTTCTTCTGGTATAAAAGCTTAGTTCAATTGTTAGGAGGGGACTCTGTGATTGAATTTTCAAGTTAATTGTGTTATTAAAAATAGCAAAGTAAATTTGATAGACGCTCTCAAAATCAATTTTAAAATTACAAGAGTGTCGTTATAAATAATTTATAAAATTGTTAAATGATAGACATGCAGTGTTAATTTAATTTTTCCTTATCAATCGTCTCTATATTGAAGCTCAATTTACAAGCAAATGGTCATGGGAACATCATATATAGTGAAAATATATCGGAAACTTTATACTAGAAATATGACAAACGCTGGATTAGTTCGGAAAGTTACGAGATGGAGAAAAGTAGTATTTTGGACAGTATATAATTTTAAAAGCTAATTGCTATTGATTATTAAAAATAGATATTTTAAAGAATAATATACTTCTTTATGAAGAAAGTATTTTTTTTTGCAAGCTATAAATTTAAATATATATCTTAAGTAAAGATATTAGAAATAAAAGTAGTTTTCTAAATACTTGCCTTGTTAAGTCTTTATGTTTAAAAGACTGAATGTTGACAATTTTAAAAGGCAAATAAATTGAGAGTATAATTAGCTAAAAGTCTTAATATAATAAAATTATTATATTAAAATAGTCTAAACGCTGGTTGTTATAAAATGAAGAAAATTAATCTTACCTAGATATTTTGTTAAGGAATGCGCAAGTAAAGCATACATGGACGTCCAAGTCAATTAAAATAATTAGATGATAATATTTCATAAACTATAGACTAATATAAGATAATAACTTTAAATAATATTTTTCAAGAACTGAATCCGGATCAGATAAACTATTTAAATTTTATTTTATTTTTATGGAGGAGTTGATTAACTTTTATTTTATTTTAAAAGAACGTTTTTCATTTTTATAAACTTTTAAAAACACGTGATAGACCGGAAAATGGAAATGGTGTTTTATTGAATGTGTACTTAGGATTAAAGAACTATTATGGTGAAAAGAAGACATCGCTGGAGTTGCGTAATATGAATTCTGTTTTATTTATCTAACATAAAAATTAAATATTATTAATTTATTAAAAATAAGATAGGTACATTTCTTAAAATAATAACTAAAAATAATATAATAATTAATTATATAAGTTATTTTATAATTAAGATAACACGTAATATGTTAAAGAATGATTGTGAGTGTAAATGTGAATTATTTTATGAAGCTGTAATTCCGAAGAATATTGGAAGATGGACTGTACATTAAATCATTGCTTATGGTAAAAAATTTTATAATAATAATAATTTTGATGTATTTAATATGTTTTTTCTTTAGATCAACCAAATGATATGTTATTGTTGAATGAATGTATAAATATTTTAAAATACACACACATTATATTGGCAGTGACAGTTTTATGTGAATATGCATAATTTGAATTTATGATATAAATATGATACAACATTACATAAGAAGCTTAGAAATAATTATATGATTCTTTCGTAAATAAATTTTGATTTTTATTTTTTTATTATTATTATTATGTTGGAGTATTAGAATTATATTTATTATTCATAAGTAATTATTTTATTGTAAGTTAGGAAGAGATTTAAAAGTCTATATTTTATTTTTGTTTTATTGGATAAATTAAGTTAAATTTTATGTGGAAGTTTATATTTGGATTGAAGATTTACTGAATATAGATGATGAAGTATAAATAGTTAGGATAATTAGTATTTATTTAAAGTGGAAGATTGTTTTCCCGGAATTTTAAATAAGTTTTAGAGGATATTTTGTAGATAGAAGTTTATCAAGAAGGAGTAGAATAACACATGAAGTAAAGTAATAATTTCACATAGAAAAGAATCATAGAATTTATCTAATATAATACTTTATGAATTTGAAATTGATGAATAATTTAAATATTATTTTTTAACAGTACATATATGTAATGCATATTTAGTAAAACATGTAGCATAAATTGCATTAAGTGAAATATAAAATTATAATCAATCATTTGTTATTACATTATAAAGATACATTAGTTTTTGTATTATGTTATTAAAGTAATGCTGATAGTAAAGTAAACACATATTAGTACATGATGAAATGAATAACATTAATATTTAAGTGATGTAGCAATTTAATTATTAAAGTTTAGTTGTTTACATATGCTACATAAATATTGTTTACATAGATTTTTTCTGTGTAATAATTGAAGTTCACTGACATTTATTTAAAGTCTAAGTTTGAAAACATACTTCAATGTTATTAGTACAGCATTTTAAAGAATGTATAATTACTTATTAAGAGTATGAGTTAATAACAGTGTAAACAGATTGTATTATTATTTTCTTGTTTTATTTTCTTTGTTTTCATAATTTTGAACTGTAAATATTGTAAATAAATTCATGGTTAAAGTTAATGTAAATAAATTTGTTTAATTTGTTTTAAAAGTGTGTCGAGTTCATTATTTTGCACCACAGCATTTGACAACAGATAATTTGAATAAACATAATATTTGCACAATATGAATTATTATTATTATTTAGAAATAAACACAATATTTTCTTGATGTCATCTTATAAGAATTGATTGATATTAACATATAATATTATTATGGTCATAGGGTAATTATAATGCACATTATAAGAGTACAATATTATTTATTGCCATAGTTTATTGAATTATAAAATTTTGATCTATTCCAAAATTAAGATGCTATACGAAAATAAAAGATATACATATGATTATTTATTTAATGATTGATGATATAACAGAAATAGATAAGATTAAGTTATACCATAAGATTAGTATTATATATTATTATTATTAGAATAAGTTAGGTGTATTTAGGTTTGATATAAAATCCCTTATCATACTTACTTACATGAATTATTATTACTTTAAAATTATTAGAAGAGCCTGAGATTATTTAATTATATTTTAATTAAAGGTTGAGATTTATTTTTATTATTATTAAAGATAATTTATTTTATTTAAAAGCCATAAGAATGCTGTAGATGTAGTAGTAAATTAATAAGGAGGTAATAGTATTCTTATGCCATTGAAACAATGTCTTGGGAGATATTGATTCAATGTAAATCTACTTATTGCTTTGTAACTTTACTTCACAGTCTCATGATTTTAATAAATACTTATTTAATTAGTACATACTATAGAAATATATTGATTTTGATAATTGGTAATAAATTTAATTAGAATATGATAGTATAAAAGTAAATTAAAGATAGATATGCAAGTTTTAATTAAGCATTATAATTTAATTGAGCTAGTTGTATTTCAAACTATATTATACATCGAGAAGTAAGGGTACAATATATAGACAGACAGACAGACAGATAGATAGATAGATAGATAGATAGATTTATTGCTTTCTCCAACAAAGTCAAAAAAACAAAGCTATTTAAAGACAAATTATTACATGGGCATTAAAAATTAACATTGATAAATTCCTATTATTAATAATAAAGTATATAATGTACATATATATAATATATGCACACATGACAATTATCCTTACTATCTCATACAACTGATACACATGACCAAATACATACACATAACTACATACATATAGAAAAGATAAATAATCATCAATATACATATTTCATGCTAAACCAGCACTCATGTGTGGGTGGTGATAATCTAGACCAACTGATGAGTGCTGGTTTAGCATGAAATATGTATATTGGTGATTATTTATCTTTTTCTACATGTATGTTGTCATGTGTATGTGGTTTGAGATAGTATGGATAGTTGAAGGGTGCTTAAAAGTCTGGGTTCAAATCCCTACATTTACAATTAGGCTCTAGGTATGTGAAGACTGCCTGTATTTCAAATATTTATATAAACACCCGAGTAAATGTACAAAACTGTTGTATTTATTTGATGTCTATTTTTTTATCTACTAAAAATTGAAATATCAATTTACTTTTAGTAATATATGTAATATAATAATAATAATAAAAAAAAAAACCTCATCTATTTTTTTTTTTTTTTTAAAAAAAAAAAAAGCATTTTCAATCTCTTTTCAAAAATTGAAAAACTTCTTTTTTCATTCAAATCAAAAAAAAAAAAAAAAGCCAAAAATTTTGAAATAAAAATATATTTCAAATTTTAATATTTCTTACATTTTTCAAACTATATGCAAATGTTATACATAAAGATTTTTTGCTGATGCTGTCTTTCCAATGATATGACATATGATGATGCAACACAAGCTGTTTTCTGAAGATGGAAGTTTAGGCAATTTTCAACAAAGATATGGGAATCAGGAGATAGAGATGGCAAAAAGTAACAGATGACATATTTAGTCTTCCTAAAAGTAATTTATTCTAAAAATTGAATTGTAAGTATTGTGTAATATTTCTATTTTAATGGAAAGAAAATTTAAATGTATTTAGAATATTAAAAATATTTCAAAAACAATTTGCATTCCTTTTTAAAAACAAAAAATTAATCATGAATTAAACAAATAAATTAAAATTTTAATAAACCTTATAATTTTTATTCTATTGAAAAAAGAAAGACAGATTATAAAAGATAATTTAATACATAATTGAATGATGTGTCATCATCATCATCAACCATTATCAATCCACTGCAGGATAAAGGTCTCTTCAAGTTCAATCCATCTCCAATTTTTAGATTCTCTTCTCCACATCATCCCTGCACACTTTCTTATTTCATCCATCTCACATGTGGTCTCTTTCTGGGTCTTTTACAATCTCTTGGAATCCAATTGTCCATCTATTATTATCTCTTCTAGCAATATGTGCAGCCCAACTCCACTTCAGTATTTTAATTTTGCTTTTACCTGTGAGTTTAAGATCAGAAAACACCATGGTCTTTTTTCTCAGTTGCCTGATAAGGCAGAGTGAATGTATGTGAATGATGCATCAAATTTTATATTTTTAATAGTTTTTACATAAATTGAAATAGAAGGTCATGTGAAAAAAAGATTTCAAACACTTAATTTAATTATATTAGATATTTATTTTGATTGCTCTCAGACAGTCATCTCCATTTGTATTTCAAAAATATAAACTTTAAATTAAAAATGACTGCTTTGTAGTATTCAACTTTGTTTATGTTGTAGTACAATTAGACTGAAAAGATGAAGACTTTAATGTAAAGTAGAATGTATAACAAGAGATCTTATTGAAAGGGAATTTTATTCATGATTGCAAAGTCTTTCGATAAGGAAAATTATGACCTCAACAAAACAATATAACACATTTGGATAATAATAAACATTAACAGTCCATTGCTTTTTCTCAGATATTTTTGATGCTTTGAGTAACCTAAAAAAACTTATAATTACTGTTTACAGAATATTAATTTTAGATCACTTGATCATAATATCCAAAATAAGGTATTATGATATTCTTTCTTTGTATTTAACATATCACAATGCATATCTATGTTTGATATCACAGAGTACATTTATTATTACATATATATTGAGGTAGATCATCTATTTCAATTTATAATTTATATTTAAAAAAATATAGAAGTTTTTAAACTTGTAAATAAAAAACAATGAGCTGTGCTAATTGCTCTAACAAGCTTATTGATAAATGCCAGCAAGAAAAAGCTTTTTAAAATTTCCATTTAGAAACCATACCCTAACTTCAGGCCAATAGTTTCATACTTTGGCACTCCTCAGTGAGGTGCTAGGATAATTTCAAACACTAGATCTAAAAATACCAAACCAAAGCCACATTTATCTAAAAGTTATCTATTGAATGGAAGATCTGATTTGGCTGAAGATCTCTCAGCCCATATAACTATTTGAGTTGGATATCTGGGTTTGAAGACATGTAGGTACCTGAAAATTTCAGATTTTCCACTCAATAGATAACTTTTAGATAAATGTTGGCTTTGGGTTGGTATTTTTAGATTTAGTGTCTGAAACTATCCTAGTGTCTCACTGAGGAGTGCCCAAGCATGAAACCATTGGTCTGAGGTTAAAATGTGTTTTCTAGATGGAGATTTTAAAATGATTTTTCTTGCTGGCATTTATTAATAAAACTTGTTAGAGCAATTAGCACAGCTCATTGATTTTTAAATTTACATTTTTCTAACAAAGTTAAGTTTGTACTATATGCACACATACATTGATAAAAGTCTATGTTTAAAATAAAATTGAGTCAATTTTAAGTTTAGTTTTAATAGATAAAGAAACTAATTTATTTCAGCTAAATTTGTTTTAAAAAGTTATGTTATAGAAACAAAATTTGATTAAATCTAACTAAAGCATCAGATTAATTTAAAATATTTTTGATGAAATAGTTTATCTCATTATTAAGGGAAAATGTTTAAAAACTAAGTTCCTTTATTAAGCTTTGTTTTATATTTGCAAATGTTTTACAATATTAATTCAACATATTTTTTGGGATTACAGTAGCTAGTTGTGTCTGTAAGAATGTTCTTGGGTTATATCAGAAAAATATGTTTTGCAAAATTGGTAACACTATAATTAAGCAGATTCAAAAAATAATTGTGCCTTTATTCTTTTGTTGCTCTCATTGCTTATTATCCACCATGACTGATTGCTGCCAACATGAAGTACAAGGAACCTCCGCTAGCATTTGAACTAATAATATGATCTGCTAAGAAGCCTCCAAAGAACTTCATTCTCAAGCATGGAGTTCATCAATAGTGTTGAACTCTAATTGCAACTTAAATTGTAGTTAAAATAGGCCAATAAACATCACATGACACCATTTCTTATGCTTGTGTACTTGCTGTGTGTGGCAATACATATAGTGAGTTTTGCATGTTTTAGTTAAAATAGGTATGCTTCTCAGCAGGAAAGTGAACAAATTTTAAACAAACTCTCTGGAAATGTAAAACCCAATTGTGACTAATATTTAAAAATCATCAATGGAAAAGATTTCATTAGTGAACTACCAGAGTGTTCTCTTTTCATCATGTCTATAAAAAATTATATATATGTAAATATAATTTTACTTTAATCAACAGTCCTCTCAAACATGTCTTGGATTCAAGGTAACCAGTTACTTTACAAATGATTTAATAAACTACTCAAATTATAGTTACTACAGGCCAGTAATACTTAGAAATATCAGACAATTTATAATGTAATTTATGTAATTTTATGTATTTATTTTTCATGTTTACTTAATTTAAATACTTAGATTTATAATATGTGATTTAGTTTTAGAATTTCATATATATATATATTGCACCACTAATGGATAGCGTTCCATGAAAAATCGCATTTACAATTATTAAAAATATAACGTTCAACCAAATGTTAAAATATATTTGTAAAAACTTTTAATATTTGTGTTAATATTAAGAATACACACGCATATATAATTTGACTATATATAAATAAATCAAGTCAAATAAATAAATGACAAACTTTTATTGATTTTTTCTAGTGCTTTTAAAGGTATAACCTTCATTTTCAAGAAGTACAATATTTCTTCATTTTCACGAAGTGCAAATATACAAACTAGGATAGATTAAATATGCAAATATGGATGGGAAATTTTAAACTTGCCATTTATTAGATATGGCGTAAAATGTCTCTTTTTTATTCATTGCGTGTTCATCCAATATAATATAGCACACCTCTTTCACTTTCCTACACAATTTATGTGTGTGTATTCTTAATATTAACACAAGTATTAAAGTTTTTACAATTATTAAAAATAAAAATTTTCATAAATAATGCAAAAAGTTTTAAAATTGATAATGAATAATAAAATCACTGTCAGTAAATGATTGAAGTAAAAACATCTTGATTAAAGAAATAATTAAAAGTTTAATAAAAGGAAGTTTAATGCAAAAGTTTGAAGGGTTTTTTTTTTTTTGCTGTTGTTAGTTTAAAACAGTTTGCTACAAGTCAGTAATAATGTTTACAAATTAATTGAGGGGGGAGAAAATTTAACTTAGCAAAAAAGTAAACTGCTAAAGAAAAAAAAGAAATCTTAAAACTAAAAAAATCTTTTCATTTATTTAAAGAAATGAAAATATATGTGCACGTAAATAACGAATTGATTATAAACATAAAGAAATAATATAATGTGTGTGTGTTAAAAAAATAAAATATGAAAGTTAAATATTAAGAATAAATAAAAGTGTATAATTAAAATTTCCTCCAAGATTACATAGACTCATAAGCTATATAAACAACAGGAATTAGCAATGGCTACTAATTAAAATCCATAAACAGCAGGATTAATTAAAAGGCATTTTAAGAATTTAATTAAAGCAGTGGATGAATTTAAAAACTAATTAAAGAAATGACAACAAGGTCATATAAATAGGGCTGAAAATTTTATCAGTTAGTCATACACATATCTAGAGTCAGTCATTCACGTATCTAAAGTCAATCTCTGGTTATACTTAATAAAGACAATGCAGTGTTGAGCATTTTTCGGGACATGTGATGAACTCCAGCTCAATCCGATAGAACATCCGCAGAGTGCCCAATAGAAGCAATGCCCATTTAATAATTGGAAGCTGCCAGGAATGTCTAACTGCCTGAAATAAAAATAGCATGGAATAGAAATCATTAGAACCTCAACAGAAGTCTAAAATCCAACCGGTTGGTAAACACATGCAGCAGTAAATAATTTGAAGCGACCACATTCAAAAATCCTATAGGTAATAACATTCTCTTATTCCAATTCTTGATAACAATTAATATAGTCATTGCAATCTTTGAAGCCTCCATATCAGTAAAAGATGTGTACTCTATAATAGCATGCATAAAATGAACTATTTATGTGCATGTTTGAATGCTTGTACTTATTTTAATGCTTTACATTTATATTACATTACTATTGTATGTCCTAGTATAATATGTGTGTGCCTGATATATTATAAATCGTTGTTTATATTTAATTAAAAAAATTTAATATTAGTTTACAAATTCTATTAAACATTTTATTTAAAATAAATTATTCTACAAATTAAAATTTGTCCGTCAATTTTTTTTAATTATACTATTAAAAAGCAATTTAGCAAAGAAGTTAGAGCAGCAATTTATTTTTTTGATTGAACTAGTTGGGATTTCTTAGGTGCTGAATTAGTTTGCCATCATTCAGAGGGCACATTAGTTGCTTTGGTAATTAACTGGCACTTGGAGTTTACTCCAAAACAAAAAAGTGCTTGAATGATAGGTGTTGAATTTTGCAGCTGAGAAGATCTGTGGCTTTGAAACGCAGTCGTAGTTATATATCTTATATATAGCTCTGGCTTGGTCATAGTTACCCTCCAGGTATTATGCTTCTCTGCCTAAGGGGACTGGTGTGAAACAATACTTAAATTGCAGTGGAGTATATTGAATGTATAATAAATAATTGTATTATTTTTTTGTATAAAAGTAAGTCTTACAATTTGTTTTCACAAGTTTCTATTTCCATTAAAGAGTAAAAAAATTTATATTAGATTTTGTTTTTGTAATTGATCTACTTACCCACCCGGTTCAATATATATATATATATATGAAGGGTTCGAATATCTTATTCAGATAAAGAAAAATGTGTGATATATGTATATGTATAAATGATTTTTTTGGGATTAAATAAAGAAAAGTAAATGGCAAGTTTAAAGTTGAAGGAGGGAAGATATGGATGGGATGGTAATGGAGTGGAACTGATGTTGCTATTAACTGATAGAACAAAAGGAAAAAAGAATAATGATTTGAAAAATTGATAAATAGTTTTATAAAGACTAAAGTCAACATGGTTAAAGAAGAAAACAGTGAACAACAAATACGTATGGAGTCACTTGATACTGAAGGTCGTCAACCAATGGAAGTGGAGACAATGATAGAAGAAGATAACTTGATTGTGCAAGCTCCAAAGGAGCAAAGGCCATCCATGGTTACATTGGAAGTGTTGCTAGCAATTATGAATCAAAAACAAAGGAAAGAACAAATGAAATAAGATAATGATAAAAGATATAAGCAAATGAAAGAAGAAAATGATTGAATGCTAGAGGAAGTCAAAGAAATGCATAATAAAATGGATAAAAATCAACAAGAAATATATAATAAAATGAATTAAAATCTAGAAAAAAATGCAGACAGAAATTTAAAAAATTCATAATAAAAAGGATCAAAACAAATAAGAAAATGATAGGATGCAGAAATTAAAGAAATGTGTAATAAAATGAAAGAAGCATATGTTCAAATCAAAGAAGAAATGAAAGAAAAATTACAGGGAGTATAAAATAATATAATCATTCTGAAGCAAGAGATGATAAATCTAATATATATGTATGTATTATTTTGTATGTAGTATATATTTTCATTAATTTGCATCCAGTGCTATTGTGTTGAGTGTCTCATTCAAATTATAAATTGATATAAGTGGAGTGTTAGCAACTAATTAAAAACCATGAAATTATAGATCTTAAGTGCATTTAAATTTGTAGCCTGATGTTTCCCTTGTTTACTATGGTATTCTAGTGTCAATCTATAATTCATCATAATTAATGTCTTTATAATGTTCTCATTATATCCTAAAGATTTGATAAGATTTGCATATATATTTTAGTGTTATGATTATCACAAATTTTGTTTAGTAAATTCAAAAAAGGGCTTTTTACTTTTTTATATTTTATAGAAAAGGGACATTTCTGATATTTTAAATACAAACCACCAGTCTTTTTCTAAAATTGATTTATAAATATTTTTTAAACTTTAAATAATATTTTTAGAATAGACTGGAAATTATTGAAAGTAGACAAAACATATCTTTACAATAAAATGTATAACAGTAAATTCAATGCATTTTAAATGTTATTTTTTTTAAAACAATCTTTCAGTATGTGGCAGAACATCATTCCCTCGCCCCCCTCTCATAGTCAATGGAAATATTAGTGAAATTGGACAATGGCCATGGCAAGTTGGCCTAGGAATACAATTTAAAAATTCATGGCAGATTTCTTGTGGTGGATCACTACTAAACAAGAACTGGATTATCACTGCAGCTCATTGTGTTACTTTTTCTGAATCAACCCAGGCAGTACCCATGAATCGTTTGCTGATTTATTTAGGAAAACATTACCGAGATGTAGCTAAAGATGACGAATATGTTCAAAAACGAGAGGTAGGATTCTTTCTATTTAAATATTTTTTAAAAAAATAATAACATTAGATAGAATTTATTTTAATTTTAGTAATAATATGGCTCTTAAAATGATGTTAATAAAAATACCTCTAATGAATTTTCTCAAATAACAAATTCACAAACACAAAAAAAATATTCATTTTATTTAACCTCTACTGCTTAATTTTAAGATGATAGAAATATAGATCTTTTTGAAATTTTGTTTTTGTTTTTAGGAATGTTTTAAATGAATTTTAATTGTTTGGCAATGTTAATTAATAAAATTTTATGTTAGTGAACCACCAGATATATGTACATATTATTCCAGTTAGCTGCAGAAAGGGGTTTACTGTTTACTGACAGAATACCCTTAATTCCTCTTTAAGGTCTTAAAGAAATCGAGCAAGGCAAATTCCTAATATCCATTTCATTGCAGCTCTTATTATTATGTAATTATATATATATAGTAGCAAACATGGATGGATTGTTTACCAATAAGTATCAGCCAGCATATGGACTTTTTACTTCTGAGTTTAAGTCCAAAAACACAATGATCCACAGAATAATTTTCTATTCTTAATAAAATCCTGTTCAGCCACTGTCATGCTTTTTTATTGGCATTTTCATCATTAGTTAAAGGCCAAAATATATAAAAGTATTAACTTCCTTCCTGTCCAATATTTACTCTTAATCATTTCTTCTCTTCATATTTCTCTGTTTTATTTTTATTTTTAGCTTCAAACATTTTAAAGGCCTGTGAATCTTACGTTATATTTTATTAAATTCATTCCTACTACTAGCATTTTTTGTTTTTCATTTCTTTCTTCTGAATATTTTTTTTAATAATAATAATAATAATAGGAATCATTACTTATGTAAGTTCGAGGCTGACAGAAAAAGCAACATCATTTGTTATATTAGAAACTTAATAAAAGTGGAATACAATTACAGAGCTATTGCCAACAGGATTGAGCTTTTTTATAAAAAATTAACCCAGGAGCATATCAAGGAGGACCAACTGCATCTAAATTTATCTTATGTTCCCAAAGTGGCCAAACATTTAGTCAAAAACTTATCTAATGAATTCAAAATAGGTTTCAGAACTCCACCAAACACAAATAGAATGATCAACAACACAAAGGACTTTTGTCTTACCAAGCCCCCAAGTTGTATATAGGATTACCTGCCCTCAAACTTGCTGTAAGGCAACATATTAGGGTGAAACTCAGGCCATAGTAAACAACACATATATGTACAATAGATTGGTAAACAAAAATGAAGGCAATTCAATATTTTTATATTTTGTGTGAGAAAAGCATATTAACATACATTTTGATTTTTTCCCATTTATATAAATTCCTGTCAAAGCACCAAAAGACAATTTTATTCAGACTTTCTTGACATTTTTTAATTATAATAGCAATATTGTTATTTACAACAGTATTTTCTGCATATTGATCCTTCAATATTAATAGTTCTTAGATCATTTAAGTAATTTTTAAAAAATAACAATTTTCTTCTAATTCCACAATTTGTAAACTGTGAATGAATTGATTATGCTCAATAATGTCAAAAGCTTTATAAAAATCTAAAAAATTTATAGCTACATGGTTTTTATCATTTAATGCACTATTAATTTTATCTGCAAATTGTCTAATAACATAGTTGTGTTTCTTTCTTCTATGAATCCATATTGATTCTTATTAAAAAAAATATTTTTAGTTAAAATTTTTAAAATTATTTTATAAATATATTTTTCTATTATTTTAGCAATTGAAGAAAATTACAAGTAAATCAAGTCAGATGTCAAATGACCTAATTTAAACAAGCTCACTGATGAAACCAGTAGCAGAAACCGGTCTGGGGTTGAGGATATTCTGCAAAGCTTGTTAAGAGATTATTTGCGAGTTCTTTATAAAACAATTGAAGGAAGAATAGATATAGCTCTATAATTATTAAAGTTACTTTTAGCACCAGATTTATAAACTGGTCTTACCATAGATGTTTTTAATAATGTAGGAAACACACTACTTTCTATTATTTTATTAATGATATAAATTATAACATCTGATAGAATATCAATATTATATATTCTTTTTTGTTTACCATTATGATTGTATCTATACCTGGGCTTATATAAATTCTACATTCTTTTATTATTTCATGTAAATCTTCCTTTAAATTTGGCATAAATATTGAATGAGGTTGACTATTATGTGTTTTGAAATATTACTATCATGATCAGTTTGTTTTAGTTTGTTAATTCTTTCTACAAATATATTATTAAAAGTATTTAACTATCTTTCATACTAAAATATTCTTTTAAATCTTCATCATTTATAGAACTTGATTTCCTTAATAACATTTCATTTATTTTTCTCCAAGTTTTTTTAAATCACCTCTATTTTCAGTAAAAAATTTAATATATGATTTTTTTTACAGTACCTGCACTCCAATATGTAATATATAGGGGGATGGAATTCAGACTTTGGCACAATCCTCAGATATTCATACTATCTCATACTGCTGACACATTTGATCACACACATATCGAAAAGATAAATAATCACCAATATGCGTATTTTGTGCTAAACCAGCACTTGTCAGTTGGTACAGATTATCATCTCCACCCATATATACAATCAGTGCTCAGCTTATATTAAGATAGCCAATCTTCATACTTTAATGGACAAGCTTCAATCCATTCCATCCCACAACTCTTCAGCTATCCATTTCATTGAAAATCTGATGATGGAATGCTCAAAGCCCACATTGTTGCCAACCTTCTCATTCTATTTATGTTCATCATAAGTCAATCTGATCCCTCATGTACAAGACATAATCCATTTACATACATATACAAGGGATGGGTAGACCATATAGCATTATATTTTAACATATGAATTTTTTCTACAGTACAGGCTGTGGAGATGATAATCTGGACCAATTAATGAGTGCTGGTTTAGCACAAAATACCATTATTGGTGATTATTTATCTTTTTGACATGTGTGTGATCAAGTGTGTCAGCAGTATGAGATAGCGTGGATAGCTGAGGGTCATGTGAAAGTCTGAGTTCAAACCCCCTAATAAATTTATATATTAGCAGCAAAACTAATGTACTAAACTCTCCTACCCACTATGTTAATTACATCATTTAATGACTCATATAAGTACATCTCTTTCTACATCTACTTCTTTTGTAAGAGAACCATATGATCTAACTAATCACATCTTCAATGCGAAATAACCATATTTATTCTGTTTATTGCATTTTCAAAATCAATAAATAAATATTACCCCCCCCCCCCATATATATATGATTCAACAATAATTTTCACTTATCTGATCCCATTTGTAGTACATTTACCTTTTCAAAGTTAAACTTCAATTCAACTAAAACTTATCTATTAAAAATTCATCTATTATAAAGCTCTTTGTATTACCTTAGCCATATAGAAAATTAATAGTTTAAATTTTCTCTTATTCCATGGAATTAAGCCGGTGAATCTACTGGCCACTCTTATAAACATCTATTTATTCTTTAAAATCCTTCTCATATCTTATGCTTTGTCAGCTTTCACCTAAGTTAAAACTTTTAGAATATCTTTCTTATTATTGCACAAATACTTTCGTGTTTATGTGTATAATTTTCTATTTTAGTATTATAAATGATTGCTTATTATTTTTAACATATAAATTACTTATATATATATTTCCAAATCATTACTGCATCAACTTTAGCAGTACTACCTTTTCTTTTGAGCTTTTTATATATCTCTAATCTCAGGTAAATTGAACTCACTGTTTATGGTATATACAATGGAAATTATAAACAAGAGAATTAACAGTTTGACTTTTCCCTCTTGATTAATAAAATCAAGATAATAGCTAAATTGTCATTTTTCTGCTTTTTAATTTACATCTGCCAATATTAAAAAAATGTTTTAGTTAAGAAAAACCTTGAATAATGAATAAAACAAGTTATAAATTTCGTAACTTGCTTTTAAGCTTGCATTTGAATTCTTTCTCTGTCGGCACTTATAAAAATAAGGCTTGTTTGAGCTATTGATAAGCTCCATCTAGTGAAAAACCTTTAAGTAAAAACAGTTTGTATAGTTCTGTAATTAATGCGCAATATAAAGAAAATCACCTTTGATTTAGACAAATGAAAATATTTGTATTAAAAAAGGGATTTTTTTTTATATTTGTTTAAATAATTTATAATATTTCAAAAATATTAAGAAATATTATTCAATCAATATTTCAGTTATTCCAGATTTTATTAGAATAATTATATATGTAAATTTGATCATTGTTTATTTCTATTTTTTCTTTTAAACTTTAAATATATATATATGCACTTAAACATTATGTTGCTTGGCATGAGACCAAACCATCTCTATTTATATTTAAATTTAAAAGTAATAGAAAAAATATTTTTGATATATGTAAATTCTTTTTCACTAAATTTTTATATTTTTATTTTAGGTAACTCAAATTGTTGTTCATTCTGGGTATAATCCACATATTTATGATACTGATATAGCTCTTTTGAAATTGAATAAACCTGTAGAATTTAATTATCGTATTCAACCAATATGTCTGCCCCCTTCAGGAAATTTAGAAACAACTGAGCGTCTTCAAGAAGGCCAAAAAGGTTTTGTTACTGGATGGGGTAAGACTGAAACCAATGAAGATGCAAAAGAACTTCGATATGCCTCTGTTCCAATTGTCTCAAAAAGAAAATGTGAACAAGATTATATGGAAGCTGACATGCCATTTATTATTACTGAAAATATGTATTGTGCAGGTTTTGAGGAAGGAATCAAGGATGCATGCAGTGGGGACAGTGGAGGCCCTATGGTATTTCAATCTGATAAAGGAAATTGGATACTAGAGGGTCTTGTTAGTTGGGGAAGTCCACAAGGCTGTGCCTTTCCAAAACAATATGGTGGTTATACAAGGGTTGAAAGATTTATTGATTGGATTGACCTATATATTTAATCTGTGAAAATATATTTTTAAAAAATGAATTTTTTAGATATTTTAAATTTAATATTTATTCATTACTTTAATTAAAGAAGATTTTTCATTTATGAAGCATTCTTTTTTTTAAATCTGTTTTTAAAAAAATTATACTATTACTTTCTTTAAAACTTGTTTCAGTCCTATTTGTTAATATAATACTATAAAAGTTCCTCTTCTTCTAAAACCATTATTTATTTTTTTGAATCAACAATAATGTAAAAATATTTTTCTATTACTTAATCTCAACATTTTGATTATATTGTATAGTCATTTCCAAAAATATATTTTTATTTACAGATTTTAATAATAATATAGTTATATGTGACTGAAATTCAATTGGAAAAAAATACATTGTATCACTAATATAAATTTATTTTAAATTATCATTAGCAATGGTTATGTTTTTCTAAAAAATCCTATGATACTTATGAACAATAATAAATTATATTTTATATTAAAATTTACTTACTCTTTACTATTTTTTTTTACATTTATATCAAGTACAAAATATAAATATAAAGTATAAATATATAAAGTTTAAACATTAATGTAATATTCATAAAACAAGTATAAATCAGATCATTTCTCTAAATTAATTTTTTTTTAAGTATTATATTAAATACAAGATATTATCAAAAGAAAATATTTTTTAAAGAAAATTTATGCAACATATTATTTTAAGCTGATATAAACATAAATTAAATAGGTTATAAAGACATAAATGGATCACAGATTGCCATATCTATTAATAAAAAATAATAAAAGCTAAAACAATTTATAAATCAATTATAATTTATACTGTTGATATTTATATATTAGTATTTTCATAAAGATAAGTGTTGGCTAACATTTTAAAATCAATAAATACAATATTATTGTTTCTTTCTCCAGTTTCAAAATATGCAAAGAAAGATGACATATCTTAACTATGTGTCTCCCTTAGAAATAATCATAAAGAATGAATATAAAGACAAACCACTGTATTCCATTTATATTTTGAATGGACAAAATGTATTCATATCATCAATTAAAATTTTGATCAAATTCCATCTTACAAATTAGCTACAAAATTTTTTAAAAAGAATACATGGAAGGCTTAACAAATTGAAATTAACGATTTTTGGATAAATAAATTCAAAATATTACTACTTATAATCAGTAACCCATATATATTATTCCATAAATCAATATATATATATGTAAATATAATGGCAATAAACCACAACTCTGCACTATGAAATGAATAAAGAACATTCTACATGAATAAATATTAATAAAGAATGGGTGGTCCAGGCTAACTTTCATTGACATTGCTAAAACTAGTGTCAAATTTATACATTATCCAGATTTTAAACATGCTACCACTTATTATTCTTTTTAAATAATTTATTTTAGTATCTAAATTTTTGAACTACATAAATTTTAATCTGCCTCTTACATATATATTTATAATTTATTAAGTCCTGCATTTATTAAAGATACTGATATGGGTTAAATAAATGCTAAGTTTCAATAGATACATGATTAATCTAACACTTCTATTTGTATAAGTTATATCTATATCCATCTCAAATATATGGACGTCAATGATATAATTGTCAGGATATTAATTTAGTTCTCTAAGCATAGTTTTATAGACAATAGTTACAGTATTTGAATGGAGAATTTCATACACTACTTTGATTTTATGACAGATTTTAATTTTAACGCAAACATAGTGAATTATAATACAAACTTGCTTTATTGATGGCCTTGGATTTTCCATAATGGACTTGTAATTATACACTAGGCAGGTGATAAAAGCAATTCATTAGAGTCTTTAATAAGCACATAGATGAATAAGAATGTAAATAGCATTTTAATTCATTAATATTTATACATTTACAATTAATCAAAATTGGTAATACAAATATAATTTGAAAGATCATAAAATATATTATATAAATTACATAAAATCGAGCACAAACATTTTTTATTATGAAAGAAACATTTTGACTCCTTGGTCAAGTTGCAATTTTTAGTGTCTATATAAATATATAAGACTATAGACAAAGATAGTATCACCTTTATTGTTAAAGGAGGTTGCCTTGACTACAGGTTGATATTGGCGATATTATCACCTAACAAATTTAAACATAATTACGTCTCAGTACTTTAACTACATTGACTTATATAGAGTTATAATTAACAACTCACTTATAATCCTCCAAGAACAGTTCTTTTCACCCTAGTTCAAAGTCATTCTGAGTGATTGATATACTCCAGATGGTGGTGTCCATTGATTATTTACGATTATAGTAGATAGCTCTGAAGCAGAATAAAGAAAACTCTTGAAAGCATATGATTAAACTAAAAAAATCATGTAATGTTTTGTTGGATAATCATAATACTGCATTATATTTATAAAAAACATATTGCAAAATATTGTGTTATCAAAATATTAAATATTACAATTTATTATTCTATATGATAAACCGGATATATGATCCAACTAATTAATCTAATTCTCTGTTATTTAATCAAATCAATAGTTGTTACACTTAAATATTTTTAAGATAATCTAATACTTCATCTTGATTAATGTAATAAAAATCTGATGATTAAACATTTCACAGATTCCAGAGCAATCTTTTCTTTTATTAGTGTAATAATAAATAATTTATATAAAGTACTTGTATGCATGATAATTAAAATGTCTCAAGCATTAATATGGGTAAAGTTAGTCAAATCTAGTCATTAAATCTTACTAAAAAAAATTTAAACATTATGTTATGATCATTAAAATTTTAATCTCATCAAGTAATATATCTATTTTTGAAATATATTGTGCTTTCTCCAATTAATTAGTAATACAATAAATTATAATATGCTTTCATTTGATATTTATACTGTTTTGTTACAACTGGATTTTTTGAATCATTCTATAGAATTTTTTTATGCAATTGTACATACTAATAGTAGTTGCCTTAAGAATTGTTTTTAACTTTTCAGATCCCATTCTAGTCATTAAAGAAAGTTTCTGCTGTAAATAACTGTTTCTTAATAAGATATATCTTTAAGAGTGAATTTTTCTTTTGTGTACCTTTATATACTACAAACAAATACTGTATTTATCACATAGCTTGGTCACATGAGTCCAGGTTACATATTGCTGCTTTATCAGCATACATTTTTTTCACCATTTCTTTAAACTTACTGTATAATAAAAGCTATAAGTTTGAAACTTATCTGGAAATATTGGATAGGATTCCATAGGATAGGCATTTATTAAGCACTTTCATCTGGAATCTACTAGTTCCTTAATCTAACAATAAGTGGTATAGAAATGGTGAAAGAAAAATGTATGCTTTATATCAGGGGTGGGAAAATAGCAACCTGAGGGCCACATGCAGCCTGCCAAGACAATCAGAAAAATCCACCTTAAACAGATTTCTTTCCTGTGCATGACCGAAGATTCATCTTGTACTTTTCATGAGGATGGCCACATCAATACCCATGCGCAGTTTAGACACAATGTGCAGTGCTTTTCCAGTTGATCTGGTTAATTTCAATTTTGTCTTTGCATTACCAAATATATACATTTCCAACTTTAGTGAAACCATGAACCCTCCGAAAGTGTAAAATCGGTGATGAATGTCATGTGTTTAATGAATAATTGACAAATATTTCTTTTGTAATACAGGGAATAAAGCAGGGTGTTGATTGTGTCATGAAAAAAAGGTGTGGCCCTCTGCTAACCTTTGCTTCTACAACATGCCCCCCGATGCGACCCTCCACCAACCTCTGCAGCCCCCAAACCAAAACAATTATTCATCCCTGTTTTATATATTAAATTGATTGATATTGATATTGAAGCCACTTTGTTCTAACTAAAATTATTAAAATTCTGTATCCTTATTAGGTTTTACCAATTTCTATCACTCCTTGACAGTTCTACAAGTAGACATTTATTTTAGTCAGTCATAAATCTCAGTTAAGGCTGAATCTCTTAAAAGTTTGAATGATAATTTTTTTAAAGCTTACATGGTTTGGTGCAGTTATAGAGTATTAAATTTGGGATTAGGAGATTTTATGATTGATTCTGGCACTCAAACTTCTTATGAACACTTAAATAATAAAGCTATATGCCTTTGTCTTGTGTGATTTAGCACAATTAATAGAATGTCGAACTTGAGATTGGGAGGTCCCAGAATCAATTATTGTGCTCATGGTTCTGGCATCCAAACTTCTTATGAACTCCAGAGCAATAAGAGTCATAAGTCTTTTTTAATTGAAAATTATGCTGGTGTTTTTCTTTAAAAAAAACCACTATCTGCAGCCAATATCCATTTCTTTTACATTTGTGATAATCAAATATTAATTACAAAACACAATCCAGATCTTTGAAATTAGGGATGTACTTCTTTAATTCTTGTTATAATCTTAAACTATTGCTCAGTATAAAATGTCCAGATCTGTCTTTCACCATATATCACTTCATCAGAAACTTTACCCATCAGATAGGCTAGAGATTTGAAATACTTGAACATCCTGATAGAAGAACTAGTCAAATATTTTTATATATCTTAATTAACAATCAATTTAATTTTGCATCTTGAATATTTTAGGATTCAATCATATATAAATATGCTATTCAAACATCAATGCTTCAACATTCATTTCTCAAAATAAGTGGAGGTGCTCTAGTGTTTTAAATTTTAATTCCTGTAAAATAACCAGGATTATTGATAAAATGTATATAAAGCTAGAGTGTCCATATTTCTACAGGGCCTAACCAGAACACTCAACAAAAAAACATTGCATATTACTGTATATTTTAATAAGAAATAAAAAAATTACAAAACATATAATCACATATACATTATTAACAGTATACTCATTTTATAATATAAGCAGAAGCAAAAGACAATTGTTTGTATACATATGTATTAAAACAAAACCATAAATTGAAATCACGTATTACTAATGTACTAAAATAATGGGAAGCCACTCCCATTTGGGGAAAATTACTGATTAACCAATCAAAAAAGTAATTATAAAATATTAAATGAATAAATATTAATTTATAAAAATAAATATAAAGTTAAAATTAAAAACTAAAGAATAAAAGTAAAAATGAAAATGCTTGGTTAAGAAAACTGGTACAATTAACAGTCGCAAAAGAATATGTTGGAACACTGGGATGAGAGATAAAACCAGAACAAATGAGAGACATTGGTCAGAAACATTTTGCATTGAGTGATAGTTCAAGATTTATAAAAAAGCAGTGGAGAAGTGCGTTATAAAGATTTGATTGGTTACAGATAATAGACTTACTAGTTAATTTAAAATATAAATAAATTTGTGCTTACATTAAGTTTTTATAAAATTCATTAATATATATTTATTTTTGATAATTATCCTTGTCATGTAAATCTGAGATTCCATTCTGAATTTTTAAAAATATTTTCAGAGACGAGATATAAATTCTGTGAAATTCTAAATGAATTGTTGTTAATTTCAAGATATCACAAGATTAACATCAAAATTTTTTTTTACAAGATTGGAATAAATATTAATTTATAATCTCACATGATAAGAAAATCTATCCATGATAAATAACTATATTAATGAATATTATGAAAATCTAATTGAAACCTCAAACTTGTGATAGCAAATATATTGTTTATATCTTGAAACACTTTTGATTTTTTTTCAAGTTCAAAATGAAAGGTTAAATCATTTGTATCTTTTCACATAATAACAAAAATTCATCACTAAGAAGGATTGCACTTTTATTGTTAAAAGAAGGTTGCCATGACAATGGATTGAGATTGTTATTGATCTTAGGATTATCTAAGTGTTGAATGATTTCTAGGAATTTATTTATAAATCTACTTACACTTGAGCATTATTACACTTATTATTTAATTTGTTGGAATGCAATTTGAAAATTTATAACTGCAATTTAATACTATAATTGACTATTTGTTAGTCTGCAATTAGAACATGTTGTATTTACCTGTTTAAGGTTTCTTTAAACATCTTTGTATCAATAATTTCAGTCTCTGTCATCAAGTTGTACTCTTTAATGTCTATATAAATATATAGGAGGTTGCCTTGACAACAGATTGAGATTGTTATTGATATTGATATTATCTAAGTGTTGGTTGATTTCTATGAATTTACTTATAAACCTATTTAGCTTTGATCATTATTATACTCATTATTTAAATAATAGTTTATTGGAGTGCAATTTGAAAATTATAAATTGCAGTTTGAATGCTATAATTGACTATTTGTTAGTCTGCACTCAAAACAGTTTATATTTACCTATTTAAGGAAGTTTATTTAAACTTTTTATCAATAATTTCAGTCTCTGGAATCAAGTTGCACTTTTTAGTGTTTATATAATATATTGGACCATAAATAAATATGGGATTCCACTTTTATTGTTATAAGGATGTTGGCTTGACAACGGAATGAGATTATTATTGATATTGAGATTGTCTAAGTCAGTGTTCTTCAACCCTTGGTCCACGGCCCGGCAACTTTTCTGCAGGTCCGCGTGCTAGACGGGCAATAAAAAGTTTGTAATAGTAAATAATAAGAGTTTAAACTTTTAATTAACATAGCCAATTTTTATTTATTTTTTCATCTCATTTTTACCCCATTAAAAAAAAAAAGAAAACAGAACGAAAACAAAATCTAATCAATCATTCATAAATTAATTTGTTTTTTTAGTTATCACAGATGTTTATGGGGGGGGGGGGTAGAATTAAATTTTTTATTACTTTTCTAAAAAAATTTAAAAAAAAGTTTTTTATTATATAAACTCCATATATATATATAAAATTTTATCTTATATATTTAACATTGTTGTTTTGATCAGTTATAACAATTATGCTTATCTTTAAGAAAATTTATCTATAGACTTCTGCCGGTCTGTGAAATCTTATCCTTATTTTTGCTGGTCCGCGGAACCTTATCCTTATTTTTACCAGTCCGCAGGTGTGAAAAGGTTGAAGACCACTGGTCTAAGTGTTGACTGATTTCTATGAATTTAATAGATACTTATATTCTATAAACTTAATTAAAGACATTAATCACATTTTTAATTACTAAGTTAAAATACTATTGATTTTTTAATTGAAGATTAGTTTTTAAAAACTAACAAGTTATTTTATTCTTCAATAATGTAAAGTCGTGTGTGTATGTATCAATTGGTATATATTTAATTAAATATTCAGATGTTATTATTGTAAAATTTTAATTACTTTTATGGAAAAAATTTAATTTATTACTACTTATACTATTCATTCAACCATGCAAATAAATGTATGCATATATAATATCAATAACAATATTATATGTAGGTATGTGTATAATTTTTCTTCAATAATTATTCATTTTTGTTAGATATAAGAATGCATGGATACATTTTTAAGGATCACTGTTTATTTAAAATTATTTTTATCATTAACAACTAGATAGATAAAGTAAATAAATATGTTAGATAATGATATCTGTTTATAATGACTGTAAAAATATTTTGGTTATCTTAGTTATGAATCTTAATTATAATTGTTTTTATTTATCCTTCTTGATGAATCTTTGATAAATTATCAGTCATTTTGATTGGTGCAAGCCATTATTGCATTTTGCTTTAGAAAGAGACTAGAATTAATATGAATAGTTTTTGGGACCCCCAAGATGCATATTAATAAATGCCAATAGATTTATTAATCATTTAATTTGGAGAAGTATTTATTTGTGCCATTATTTATTTTGTTAAGTTAAAAGCTATTGTAGTTTTTATTATTATTCGTTTCCTCACATATTTAAAATATCAATATTATTAGATGAGATAATTAGATAATAATTTCTATACTTATCTAATAGTAATTATTTTTATGTTTTAAGAAAAGCTAATATTATAAGAAATAACAGTCATATAATGTTATACATGCAGTAGAATAAAGAGTTATGTAATGATTATGGTCCAATAATCAAGTATTAATGATTTTCATATGCCATCATCAATAATAAATTCAAACCTTTATCATATTACTCTTTGGATGACTTTTAGAGAGATAGTTTAATGATTTAAGTTCTAATATGTATTTTAATTTAGATATATTAAGATCACACAAAATGTTCAGTTATAGTAATTCTCATTATTTATTTAGTATAGGCCATTTAACTGCCTCAGCATGGTAGCTTGTTCTATTGGTAAGACATTAATCCCATGAATGTATATTCATTCTAGTATAATTTCATATTGATGTGCACAGTAATTATATCTTACAGTTACATTTGTAGCATATGGGAATTGATGAATTTATTCATTTCAATTCTCTATTCACTCACATTTATAGCACTAGCATGCAAACAGATATAATTAAGTTATATTTACATTATAATAATCTTTATATGCAAAATTTCTATTGTTTATCAATGTATTGATTTTTAATTTCATTATATAATATAATTGGGCATACCAATGTGTGGCCAAATCTATTATAAATTGATAAGTTATGTCATAATATTTCTACACCTCCCCACCCCTTATTGTTACAATATATCTACATATTATACTGATCTGTTTAGTCCTGATGCGATGTAGAACAATAGAAACAAGATGAGAACAAGTAACTATCATAAGCAAGTTGATAGAATAAATTGATACAATGCAAAGATATTTATATTATTCATAGATAATTTCTTGGTTCATTATTTTTAATTCAAAATATTTCATATAAACAAAAAAATAAAATCTTATAAAGTTAATCAATTATTAAATTTTATTCTGTTGAATATTGCCATAGTCAAAATGAAGTCATTAATGGCAATATATCTGTTACCTAACTAATTATTTATGATATATTATAACAGGGTGGGGTATTTGGGTGGAATCAGGGGTGTTGGAAAATCATCATCAAGCCCAGGTCAAAAAATTTGAAATTAAATAATGAGATAAAATTTTAAAGTAATAAAGTAAGATAATATGGTTTGAGAGATATTAATGGATAATATTAATGTTTAATATCAAAATATATATTGTACCAGTCAAAAATGTATGTCCATCCAATAAGATTTAGAATCTGAGCAAAAGTACTCCAAATCCAATCATGCCTGAGATACCCAGATCAGGAGCAATCATGAATTCTAACCTGTTTGCCCATTCCCCAAATCTATAACACTACAGACAACACATATAATGATACTACATAAATGAATTATTTCTGGGCCCAGTGCTACATCATTTTGTATGAGAACTCAGCTGATGATGATGATGAGAGATTGAGTGAACCCAAGATATAAGTTAAAAACATACATAAATAATATAAAGATTATTAAGGAGATTTGAACAACTGGATTAAGTTTAAAAACAAATATTTATTTTGACAAAAATTCAAGATTTTATATATGTATAATCAACATCACGCAATTTAAACTATTATTTTGGTTACAATTTTTGACAATCTTTATACAATTATTTTCTTTTAATAGATATCAATTTACAGTGGCAGTTACAATACTGAACGTATATTTAAAATAGGTTTTTATTCAATGTTACAAAAAACAAAATTATCTAGGTGATTGGTAGATGTTTATACATTAAAACACATATAAAGGTATGACAATCCTTAATAATGGTCAAACATAAATTTGTCCATAATGTTGTTTTCAATAATAATATTTCAATTGTGTTGAACTATTATATATTATTATTTATTATTAAAGGTATGACAATAATAGAGTTTTGCTGTTTGGACAGCTTTAATGGGATGCCCTTGGTATTGGATACATAACTTTATTTTCAACACTAAACTGAGTATACATTGTGATTAAAATATACTTAAAAACATTTATTTATTAAACATTTTTGACATTTAACTATCAGATATTGCGAAACTCTATAAATATGGGAATTGCTTATTTCAGTAAAGGGGAGGGCAGCTTCATGAGAAGTTGGATCTAAAACTCCAATGAAAAATATTTAAAGAGAAAAACATTTCATTATCACATATCATTACGATTTATTTTGTCAAACAGGCTAAAAGAAAAATGAACTATAAGAAATTGCAGTGCTAGCATTGTCAGTGTGAGAGAAAAAATGGCAGCTTTGGCCAAAAAAAGGTCATTCTCCGATTTTTTTAAAGGTGGTACATGCCAGATTTATGCTAAAGTGATAGTGAAAGGGGAAAGTTAGGTATTGAAGTTGCTATGGATCCGGTTTACGATAAGTCCATGCAGAGCTTCAACTACACTGACTGACTTGTTCGAGAAGTAGACTTAGACTTCTTTTATGAACGAGAACAATAACAAAAATGGAAGGCTTTGAATCCCTGGAATGAGGTACAGGTGAATCAAAGCAGTATATAAATATATACTTGGAAGAGAAGAATGATGAATGAAGATGATCGTGACTCCCTGGAATGAGATACAGGCGAATCAGATCAAAGCCCTATGTGGCTTATTAATAATTTGACATAAGCCAGCAACAATATTATAAGACTATAAAAACATTGGATTTAAATACTAAATAAAGCCTTAAATGGTTTAACAAATATGTAATAATATGTTAAAATAATGACCCATATAAGATAAAGTCATTTATCAGAAGTTAAACTATAATTAATGAAGTGTGCATTTCTCCTCCTTGAATCAATACTATTTTGTTTAAATATATAAAAAAGTTAAATTTCATGCAGGATATAGAAGTTTGTAAGACTGGATTTGATTAGCATTTACAAATAAAATTAAAGGAAAAAATATCATTAAAATAAATCATAACCACACTAAATTATAAGGATAAGAAAAAGTGTGAGTTGGATGAAAAGTTTTATAACAAAATTAGATTAGATTATAGAGAATCGATACTAAGGAAATAATTAGTTTAACATGCTCACTGATTAGCAAGTTAAAAAGAGGTTTAATATAAAGAAAACATTAATTTATAGAGTTACAAGTTAGATTTAGGTAATATGATTATGTCTTTGGGCTGGTTACCTTATGATTCTATGGAATATTGATGAATCTTATGTGGCAGGCAGCATTCTTTGATGGCACGGGCACTCTTGAGCAGTAGGAGCTACATCTCTGCATGGCAAAGAGTGAGCTGAAGACAGAGGAGACGGCAGCTGAGGCCCCTCAAAAATTAAATGTGGAATAGACTAGCGACTATTGACGCAACTCTCAATAGATTTTTATCCCTATTTATACAAACTTTGAGTTATTCTCTTACCATGTGATTCTTAATTTTTAAATAGCTACTTACCTATAATACTAACTTGTACTTATTCTTAGATGGTTCATGATATAAATTCCACAAACTCACTGATAATAAGTCATAAATATTTAGTACATTATGAGAAGATGAGATTATAAAAAATATATATTAATAATTGAATGATGATACAATGGTGTTGTAATTAATATCCCCTCACAGAATATTTTTTTTACACTAATAATAATAATAATAATAATTGTTTTAAAAAATAATGACTAATAAAGAAAAAAAATAAGTATATAAAAAAATTCCTTTTGTCTATAAGATTATAAAACACTTTTAACATAATCTTGATTGGTGAATGTATATGGTTACATAGTTTATATTATTTTAAATGTATAAAACATATTACATATTGTAACCTTGTAAAAAGATGAGGAGACGTTGATAAAAAGTGAAAATGTGAAAGACGAAGAGATGAGATGAGGAAGGAGAGAGATGTGAGAACTCATGAAATGAAAGGAAGAAGATGACTATAAACTATCACATTAGAGAAATGATGATACAATGATAGTAGATGAAAGATAAATAATGGTAAACTATTATTAAACAGGCAAAAACTCTCCATATAGTAGTGCCACCTTGTGCTAACCAGAGTAATCAATGGATTCCAGAAGGCTTGTGCATAAAATCCCTATCTAGTGCCTATTCATCCAATATCCCCAGACTAGTTTCTGGCTTGTGGCCTTCATCAGTGAGGAGCCTTGGATCTGAGAGCACTGCACCTAGATCTTAGGATTTAATGCAACCTTCCACTGAAGAAGGCCACAAACCAGAAACTAGTCTGGGGATATTGGATGAGTAGACACTAGATAGAGATTTTATGCACAAGCCTTCTGGCATCCATTGATTACTCTGGTTAGCACAAGGTCGCACTACTATATGAAGAGTTTTTGCCTGTTTACTAACAGTTGTGTGCTATCATGAGATGGTGATCATGTGATGTTTAGTGGTTTAACACCAATCCTGCCTAATAGGATAATGGTGGCTATGGTTGTTAAAGAGCCAAAGTCACCAAAATGTATGGGTGCTGAATTGAGTTTAGACTCATATGACTATATAAGCTATTGAGCTTAGATTGAAAATATTGTGTTTTCAATTTCATTCTCATAGTTTTGTAGTGAAATAGAGATAAAACGTGGCTGCTGGAGGGTTGCATTAGATCCTAAGATCTAGGTGCAGTGCTCTCAGATCCAAGGCTCCTCACTGACGAAGGCCACAAGCCAGAACCTAGTCTGGGGATATTGGATGAGTAGGCACTAGATAGGGATTTTATGCACAAGCCTTCTGGCATCCATTGATTACTCTGGTTAGCACAAAGTGGCACTATTATATGGAGAGTTTTTGCCTGTTTTCTAACAGTTATGTGCTAGCATGAGATGGTGATCATGTGATATTTAGTGTTTTAAACTATTATGTTAGAGATAAACTATCATAATCTATTCTATTCTATTAGAGACTCCTAATGACTTGGCTCAGTGGGGTTACAATAAAATTAAGGATGAATGATGATACAGAGATATACAATCGGACAGAGACCAAATCCAACACTAATGCACATAACTATTGGGGTACGTTCAATAATTTAACATAAATAATATAAAGTAAGTTTTCTATCATTATTTCATAATTATTAGAGTCAGTCTCCTATCTGATCATACACTCCGAATAAACCAAATGATACTTTATTGAAGGACTATCTCACTAAACATATTAAGAATAACCACAAGAATAAACAATCTCAGGGGTTTTAACTAAACTCTTGTGCAAGATAAAAGTTTAAGTTGCCTAATAAATGATTGCTTGGATGAATAACAGGTGAGTGATATCTTGGCCAACCATAAGATAATATGTTCAATCACAGCATAATAAAAGAAAATATATTAATTCAAAGATTTGATTAGTTAATCCAAATTTAAATTAATTATGGCCTATTATCCAGGATATCACTTGAGCTGGGAAAAGGCCAATGGTACTTTTTATGCCTTTCCACATACTCACAGACAACCTACTAATGACATTAAATGCAGATGAACTTTAAATTTTAAACTATACAAGATAATGTAAGAAAATGTTCAGTTTTAAAACATAGTAAATACTCTTGTGAATCACTAATATTTTTCACTTCACATTGCAGAATCTTCAGTCTGATAAGAAATAATAACTTAAAATCAATTTTCAAAATGATCATTCTATTAAATATCTGTAAATATAAGATCATCTGTTACTGTGACTCAATCTGAGAATCACAAAGATTATCATAGCTTTATATAATTTAAACCAGTATAAAATATATTTTGTATACTTTATGAAATTTTTGTGAACCTTTGGAACTCGACAATATCATATAAAAGGAAAACAAACGTAAACTAAACTTTTTTTAAATAATAATAAATTTGGTTTATTAATAACAATAAATAATAAATATTTACAAAAAAAAAATTACTGGAACAAACATTGCCAAGATAGCGCTGTTATATTTTAAACATTTTGACTGACGGTCTTTATTTTGACTTACAATTTCATTTTATTTGACTAAAGCTGCTGATTATTCCTCTTTAACTCTTTTTTCAACTGTTTATTTTAACACACACACACAAAATAATAAATACAAGAGTAAACAGAGGCTATTTGATATTTAATTTTATCCAAATAATCTCCTTAAATGATTAAGGATTCTAAATATCTTTACTTTAATTATAATGGTATGAGCTTAACAAACATAATCTTAAGTTTAGTTGACACATTTCATAATACTGTGGTGTTATTTAACAACCAGAATAATACAATAATAGGTTTATATTATATACCATGAGCTAAGCAAAAGCTAAGCTGGGACTATCATATACAGCATATATTTTAAAATTTATCATTAATTACACTGACACTATTAAGATTATAGCTAGTGATGCATTTAAGTAAATCTAAGCTAACTTTAAATTAAATTAGATGCATGGGCACTCATCAGAGGTCATTTATATACATATTTCAATAAATTCTGTTCACATAAAAATAATTAACCCAGATGTTGTAAAATTGAAATTTAAAAGACTTACAATTCCAGCGGCGAAAACTCTGGATGAACATATTAAAATTAGTGTGTGAGAATTGCCACTTATAACCATATGCATAATCTACATACTTAAAAATAAATATAAATAATTGTTGGTTTGTTTGTGGATGATAAAACTATCATACAGCACAATTCAGACATTGATATACCTTTAAGCCTTTAAAATAGCTAAATACAACCTGAAGAAACAAAAGTTCCTCAAACAAACATATCTTGTCATTGCCCATCTATAGCAAATGCAACATCATATACTGTGGTGGAAATAGCATTAATACATTATGAGTGTTAGGCCAAAATAAATACACATATCCTTCACAGAGATGAACAACTTCCTAAGAGTGTGGTGGCTTCCAAAAATACCTATCTTTGAAGCAGAAAAAAGGATGCCTGGACCTTGTCTCAGTGCATCAGGAACAGGAAAGACACATCAGGAAAATATAATCATCTCCATGGGATCTAAACACTTTCAAAACATGATTACAATTACTAAAATACAATATTTAATATATAATAATTCTCACTGGGAATGGACACCATCACCTCATGGAAAAGCAATACAATAAGGATGGAGGCCCTTGTCTACACCATCAGGCATACTAATAATAATCACCAAAGCCTTGCTCTATGAGGCTAACAAATACTTAACTAATAACAAGATATAAACATCACTTTAACTGCTAAGTCATCAACAAGAATTTTAAAATACAATGCATATAATCAATGTCAGAACCAACAATGCAAACTATGCCAACCGACTATGTAAGAATTACTTAAAAATTAAATGCATAAAAAATTCTAGGCAAAGGTGCAATGCACACACAATGAAATATTAAAATATAGTGGCTAATGTACATTTAAAAGGCTGCAAATTAAGTGTGAGAAAATTAATTCTCAATGCGTATATAAAAATATTTGCGGTTATTATTAAGGTACCATTTATAAAACAAATGAATGGAAAACTCTTTGATAAATCTCTTTGGCTGATTTAGATAAAACCAAGTGAAATACCATACATTTAAATTAGCTAAGAATGAGATATTAAAATCTCCAGGGATAAAAATTATTAAATATACGTTAACTTGTGAAACGTTTATCAAATATAATAATACTAATATTCCCTGAGAATGGTAGAATGTCTACTCATTCTAATAAATCCATTAAGACTAAATTATAAAAGTAAATTACCTGGCATATTTATACCCAACAGTATTACACATATTTATAAAGTAAATATAGCATAAATATTTTTCCAGTTTCTTTTTTTTTTTAAATGAATAAAACAAACAAAATAAAAATACAATAACTTTAGTTCATAGTTTCAGCTTCCTCTATACTGGTTTTCCATTAAATACATGTATATTATTTATTGAATACTATTTATCTGATGGTTCAAAGCTTCTGGTCAAAACACTTAATT
Organism: Epiperipatus broadwayi; assembly: GCA_028023455.1. NCBI lineage: Eukaryota > Metazoa > Onychophora > Udeonychophora > Euonychophora > Peripatidae > Epiperipatus > Epiperipatus broadwayi. The sequence goes on from JAQFVV010000829.1 coordinate 42,109, forward strand.
TAAATATGGCAAAGATTTCCAAATGAAACATATTCAATAATTCTTTAAAGATATTTTTAGTTTAAATAAGCACTATAATAAACATAATAATAATAATACTAATAATAATACATGAAGAAGGTGGTGATAAATGCTAGGTAAAACAAATGATTCAGCTGAGAATATCATTATGGGATCCTGGGTTTACTTAGACAATAATACAGCTTTATTTTTAATTTCTTTTTTTTTCTTTTTTAAACAAACACACATTTAAGCAGTTTTCCTTTTTAAAATTTACTCACATACAATATTTTAAGCTGCTTCTAAATAATTTCTCCGTACACTTCTTAAAATAAGATTGGGAGCATTTTACAAGTAGAGAATTCAATCTGTTTAATGAGTTATGAATAATTATCACAATTTAAAGCACAGATATAAGCATATATTTCATAATAAGTTTCTTACTCATGAACTATATTCTTCCATTTGAAATTAAAAGAATTGCTCTAGCTGAGTAAATAATTCAGTTTATTATAGCTATACTTTAAACATTCAACAGACAAAAGCTCTTCCTTGAATAATTGCAATTCAAAACATTTTTATAAAACTATTTTAGAAGCAGGTAATTAACATAACGAAGAATGTCTTTAGTTAGTTTCAGGCACAATTAATATAATATTGGAACTTGGAATTAGCTAGAAATGAAATCAAAAACAAGGATATTGAAGCTTTTCAAATATATAATTAAGTCACTACATGTTTTTAAGTTTTCCTCATTTAAATTTTATTCTATTTAATAAATAACTGAGTAAATGTAGACTATAAAGTTTGGTGCAATAACAGTCATTTAGCCACAAATATAACTGCCTATATGTTAAAGTCATTTCACAGAAGATATAATTTCTGTGTTTAGTAGAGAAGATAGCACGAATAACATTTCACTTTAACATTTTTACTATAGTTTTTAAGAGTTAACTGAAAGTTCAATGACAGGAAATGGGTTACCTATTCCTTTTAGCAGTCACTCATTGTAGTCCTGAAATACTTAAATATATAATTTATCATACTTTTGTTTAAAAAAACTTTAAAAATAATTACTACTTATTCTGGAGAAGATTTTAGGTAAATTCAGGATTCAGCTCTTCAACAACATACACCAAAAATGCAATAAAACTGTTATTTTATAACAATACTCTTTCTATCTCTTCCCAAAATTTCATGTCAATTTCTTTTAAAGCAATAAACATAACCTATTCTTTTGTTAACTGTAATTTTTTTAAAAATCAGCTGCAAAAATGATTGATTGATAAATGACATCAGTTTGATCTAAATGTTTGAATATCACATGATCCAACAATCTTAAATTAAAAGTTAATAATTAGTTTTTTATGTAATATTAATAAAAAAAATGTATTACATAAAATTAAAATAGAAAACTGATATTAAATTAAAACTAATTTCATTTATCAATAGACTTTTTAAATATTTAATTATAATGATTTTATTCATTTGTTTTCTTGTTTTTTAATATTATAGCTAATTATTTATTCATTTTCTTATATCTCTATGCATGCATACACATGCACCCAGGGATAGTTAATTATAACTTTTTAATGACTACAAATAAAAAGTATTAAAGAATATTATATTAGAAATAACTTTTAACAAGTTAATGCTAATTTACATTAAAGGTTAAATTATTATTTGACTGCTTTAAGAAAATTAAAGATTAATTTTAAATCAATTTTACATTCTTTATTCTATTTATAATATTAGTTCAATTATTAGCTATACACATGAAATAAAATAAAACAAAAGTTATCTCATGATAGAGTTAACATCATCTATTATTATTTTAAATACTAACTTAAATATTTATTTTGAGAAAAATGCTATCTTACATCTCCAACAAACTAATTACAAATATAAAACAATGAGGATTTCCAATTCCTCAAAAAGCTTTGTGATAAATGCTTAGCTAGAGGAAGCATTCAAAATATCTTTGTCAGAACCCCCCCAAACCTTTGACCATGGTTTTGTGCTCTGGCACTCCTCAGAGAGGTGCTAGGGTAGGTTCAGACACTAGATCTAAAAACACCAGCCCAAAGCCAGCATTTAACTGAAAGTTATCTATTGAGTGGAAAATCTGAAATTTTCAGACACCTACATGTCTTCAAACCCAACTATCCAACTCAAATAGCTATATGGGGCTGAGAGATCTTTAGGCATACTATATATTAGTAGTCTTAGCAATATAACATCGCATAAGACTTAAGGCAGAGACTATAAATAGTCAAAATAACAGTCTTAGATCACATGACCCCATTTTTTTAATCTTGTAAGTTATAAACAATGAGATTGCCAATTTCTCAACAAGCTTTGTGATAAATGCTTAGCTTTCTCTAGCTAAGCATTTGTCACAAAGCTTGTTGAGGAAATGACAATCTTCATTGTTTATAACTTACAAGCTTAAGAGAATAGCGTCATGTGATCTATGACTCTTATTTTTACTAATTACAAATATGTTACTTACTTTGCACACATAATTATATAAAATTTACTAAATATCACAACATTATCAATTATTATTACATTGTATTCATTAATTAACTAATTTCTTCTCTTTTTTTATCATTTTTTTAAAAAAACAGATAACTATTGTGATGATCGCACATACTGCGGTCACACATATAAATATTAAACATTCAAAGAATATTAAATATTATGTTTGGAAGAAAAAAAAGAAAAAAAGAAAAAGCGAGCTTGGAAAAATTTACAGAACAAAGAAATGTTTCAACTAATTAAAAAAAGAGAGGGAATTAGAATCAAAAGATTCTTATCTTTTACTCTCCAAAGTTCGGGTTTTGGTGAAATTAAAATATAAAATTAGAGATATTGGAAATGTATGTTAAAAAATAAAGCGATTAAGAAATATAAATAAAATGAAAGTTAAAATCCGATTTTGAAAGAAAGTAAAGTTTAAAAAAAAATAAAAAAACCTTAAATAGCATGCAAAACAGAGAAAGTTAGACATGATCAAAAGATAAGGATCTGGGATTTAAAGTACACATTTGACGATAAATGGAATGCGTGTATGGAGTGTATTTAAAGCAGGATATAGACAAAAATAATAAATGCTTGTCCAAATTTAAAAAAAAAAAAAAACATATATTAAAATCTGTTTAATTAAAATCAAGAATATTGAAATAAATAAAGGTACATAGTGCTACGAGAGTGGGTAAAACCAATTTACACATGGCTGAAGGCATAGTAAGAAAGAAGGTGTGAATAAAAGTGAAACAAAGGATCGGAAGGACAAAAGCTGGTGGAATTTTTTAATTAAGAAATAAAAGTTTTTCAAGAGAGATTAGAGCTAGAGACTTCGTGTTGAGAGGGTGATAAAACACAGCTCTGATAATCAACTGATATAGTTAACAAATATGACTTTTAACATCGGTGCTTCATCTAGAATGGCTGGCTAAGGCCATCGTGATCGCTGGTCGATTCGGATTTACTGTACTAATGGTTCTTGTCAAGATGTGATAACCGCTGTCATAGTGCCTGCCGGTGGATTCATTTAGTTGCCTTGTCCTCAATGCCTTGTCCTTGATGCCTCGTCCGTGATTCCTTAACACTGAGAAGCTATACACAACCAAACTAAACCTACGAGCGACCATCCCTCCTAAAGAAGTGGAGAAATCCACATGTGGTCGACAGGATGTCGGATAAATTCAAAGACTAAAACCTAGGTAAAGAGACATACTTTTTTGATATATTTCAATGTGCACATCGTTTACTTAGACAATTGCCACATGCATTTTTTGTGAATGATAAAGACATTCTTGAAATTTTTTTTGATAAATACCCAGAATGATGATTTATAAATGTACCATCATTTATAAGAGTTTTTTTTATGTGTTCTTTTTCTTGTAGCACTATAGATCATAATCTGTTTTATTTAATGTTAATGTGTTTTTTAGATCTTTTTTATGATTGATTTATTCTATTAAATATATATTTTTTCTATTTAAATCTGTCTTGTCTCGTTCTTTGCCACGTCCAAAAAGGAATAGTCTAGTCTTAGGGTGGGAAACTATTATTCATTTTATTGATTATTGAATTAACACGTGAAATTTGGTGGTGCAGTGCTTGATTCCGTTAAATTTATAAATCATCCAAGCGCTGTAACTCTGTCAGATCTTACAGCAGTCGGGAGAAAGTTATTCGGGAAATATAACTTGGGGCTATATCCGTATAGCATACAGGTTTGGTCAAATATGGAGATAGACTCGTCTATTTCCATATTTCTCTCTGCTTGCGGTAATGGAAAGTGGACGATTTTGAATTATAGAATTCCCCATTATGTACACATAAAAGGGAAGTTTAGCCTTCGATCGTCGTGTGCCCGTTACATATTTTGGGGGCCAGTCCGGGATCTGAAATTTCTGCGCAATTAATAATCACGTGTTAAATAATTTCATAAGATCACGTAAATAGTTTCTAAAAAAATAAAATATATATATATGTGTTCCAATATATAAAATTAGCATTGTAAGTTAAAGTGGCGAGAAGCGAAGGCAAAGGGGATAGGTTTTATTTTATGATACTCTATACGAGCGTTTCACGTCAAATATGTACAAAGAATAGAAAGAGGGGGGAATTATTTTTTGTTATTATTACGGAAGTTTGAAATGCGCAGTGAGGGATATCATCGGAGACAAGAATATTGAGACAAGTTGTAATGAACAAAGAACTGATTATATCAAATGATTGCTGTAATGTAATATAAATCGTTTCAAAAAAAAGAAAAAAAAAGAAAGAGAATAACACAAAGTTTCATGAAAGTTTACGCTAAATAATAGAAAAAAAAATAGTCGCATAGCCCAGTAAAGTGAAAGAATAGATTATCTGTATGTAACTAATTAACAAAAACATAAAATGGTTAAGTTAGAAATAGTGAAACAGTTTCAGTAATGTTGTAGTTATAAAGGTTAAATGATTAAAATAGTCGAAACTAAGTTAGATGAAGAAAGATATGTGTGAATTAATAATCACGTGTCCTAGTTAAGTGGAAAATAAAATATTTAATGATAAAAGGAATTCGCGTGTATAAGTTAAATTGAAGAAACTATAAGTATTGTCGCGTCTTTTAGTTAAGTGAAATATATATATATATATATATATATATGTGATTCTAGAATAGTTGCAGGTGTAAGAGAAAAAAAAATATATGTGTGTATGATCTTGCTTAAAACAGCTGTAACCTTAAGTGGCCGAATTTTATAAACGTAGGAGCAGAAAAAATATATATATCAGAAGGGTAATGTTGGAGATACATTCAAATAAACAAATTTATAATGTATATCGGTAACAGAGGAACGAGTATAGTATTTAAGTAAGTTAAATTTAAAAGAATATATAAGTGCATCATTTAAATGAGGTATAGGGGTCAGAGATAGGTGAGTGGGGAAAATAGAGGACAATCATCAAGGTGGACAGGCAGTCGGGCGAACCTAAGGCAGGCGAACAAGAGGATGAACCAGAATTGGAACTTAGGGGTTTATCATTTGTAGGATATGATGTATGAACAGGTTTAATCGGGTCACGGAGATATCCTGTGGATCTGAACCTGTATATATGAGTATGAGGCAGGAATAAAATACATGTAATGCTATGACAAAATTAAATTGGTTCGGCAATGCTAGTTGGGTCATCAAGAAAGAGATATAATTTACCTGGTTGCCTCTCTAGAGATTAACCTCATCACTAAATCATGTTAGGAATGCATAAATCTAAAAGTTTTGAACAGTAGTTGGGAGCATCTAGCATTCAATGCAAAAATTTAAATTTTTTTTTTACAAAAAAATTTTAAAGGAGAGGAACGGTGTAATGTGATGATCGCACATACTGCGGTCACACATATAAATATTAAACATTCAAAGAATATTAAATATTATGTTTGGAAGAAAAAAAATAAAAAAAGAAAAAGCGAGCTTGGAAAAATTTACAGAACAAAGAAATGTTTCAACTAATTAAAAAAAGAGAGGGAATTAGAATCAAAAGATTCTTATCTTTTACCCTCCAAAGTTCGGGTTTTGGTGAAATTAAAATATAAAATTAGAGATATTGGAAATGTATGTTAAAAAATAAAGCGATAAAGAAATATAAATAAAATGCAAGTTAAAATCCGATTTTGAAAGAAAGTAAAGTTTAAAAAAAAAAAAACCTTAAATAGCACGCAAAACAGAGAAAGTTAGACATGATCAAAAGATAAGGATCTGGGTTTTAAAGTACACATTTGACGATAAACGAAATGCGTGTATGGAGTGTATTTGAAGCAGGATATAGACAGAAATAATAAATGCTTGTCCAAATTTAAAAAAAAAAAAAAAAACATGTATTAAAATCTGTTTAATTAAAATCAAGAATATTGAAATAAATAAAGGTACATAGTGCTACGAGAGTGGGTAAAACCAATTTACATATGGCCAAAGGCATAGTAAGAAAGAAGGTGTGAATAAAAGTGAAACAAAGGATCGGAAGGACAAAGGCTGGTGGAATTTTTTAATTAAGAAATAAAAGTTTTTCAAGAGAGATTAGAGCTAGAGACTTCGTGTTGAGAGGGTGGTAAAACACAGCTCCGATAATCAACCGATATAGTTAACAAATATGACTTTTAACATCGGTGCTTCATCTAGAATGGCTGGCTAAGGCCATCGTGATCGCTGGTCGATCCGGACTTACTGTACTAATGGTTCTTGTCAAGATGTGATAACCGCCGTCGTAGCGCCTGCCGGTGGATTCATTTAGTTGCCTTGTCCTCGATGCCTTGTCCTTGATGCCTCGTCCATGATGCCTTAACACTGAGAAGCTATACACAACCAAACCAAACCTATGAGCGATCGTCCCTCCTAAAGAAGTGGAGAAATTCACGTGGCGGTCGGCAGGCCGTCGGATAAATTCAGAGACTAAAACCTGGGTAAAGAGACATACTTTTTTTGATATATTTCAATGTGCACATCGTTTACTTAGACAATGGCCACATGCGTTTTTTTGTGAATGATAAAGACATTCTTGAATTTTTTTTTGATAAATACCCAGAATGACGATTTATAAATGTACCATCATTTATAAGAGTTTTTTTAATGTGTTCTTTTTCTTGTAGCACTATAGATCATAATCTGTTTTATTTAATGTTAATGTGTTTTTTAGATCTTTTTTATGATTGATTTATTCTATTAAATATATATTTTTTCTATTTAAATCTGTCTTGTCTCGTTCTTCGCCACGTCCAAAAAGGGATAGTCTAGTCTTAGGGTGGGAAACTGTTATTCATTTTTTTTTATTATTGAATTAACACATGAAATTTGGTGGTGCAGTGTTTGATTCCGTTAAATTTATAAATCATCCAAGCGCTGTAACTCTGTCAGATCTTACAGCAGTCGGGAGAAAGTTGATCGGGAAATATAACTTGGGGCTATATCCATATAGCATACAGGTTCGGTCAAATACGGAGATAGACTCGTCTATTTCCATATTTCTCTCTGCTTGCGGTAACGGAAAGTGGACGATTTTGAATTATAGAATTCCCCATTATGTACACATAAAAGGGAAGTTTAGCCTTCGATCGTCGTATGCCCGTTACACTATATAAAATGGTTAAGCTAATATAAATGCTGTTAGCTATTGGAACCAAGTGAAGTTTCACTTAGGTATTATATATATATATATATGTAGCTTAGGCTGCAGAAAGGAGTTTGCTATTAACTGAAAGGAGACTCTTTGATTCCTCTTGGAGACCTTAAAGGAACCGAGCAGGCAAATTCCTAATGTCCACTCCATACGTTCTTGTCGTTGCAGCTGTTATTACTATGTGATTATTCATATAGTATACAAACATGGATGGGCTGCTCACCAACACGCATTAGCCAGCATGATGAGTTTATTGGCTTTTTACCTCTGAGTTTAAGATCAAGAAACACCATGGTCTTTCTTCTCAGTGCCTGATAAGGCAGAATGAATGCTATACACATTTCTTCAGTGATTAAAGCATTGGATCATCAAGGTATAGATCCAGAATATTGTCATATTTTAAAGAATATTTATAAAAATGCAACAGCAACAATTAGATTACATAGTGATACTGGAAAAATCAACTTTGAGAAAGGTGTAAGACAAGGTGACTCCATATCTCCAAAACTTTTTACAGCAGTGCTACAAGAAGTAATTTGTGGATTAAAATGGGAAACTAAAGGAATGAAAGTAAATGGAGAGTATTTAAGTCATTTAGATTTTGCAGATGATGTAGTTGTTTTTGCAAATAATGCTTCAGAGCTGCAGGAAATGTTGCAGGAGTTAGCAGATGAAAGTAGAAAAGTAGGACTAAAGATAAATGTTAAAAAGACTAAAGTAATGTTTAATCGATTTGCTCAAAATATGAAAATAAAGATTGATTATGAAGAATTAACAGTTACAAATACCTTGGTCAGATTATTAATACAGATGGAAACATAATGGAGGAAATTAATCATTGAATTAAACTTGGTTGGAGTGCTTTTGGTAGAAATAACTTGATATTAAAAGAAAATATGCCTATGTGTTTGAAAAGAATGGTTTTTAACAAATGTGTTTTACCAGTTCTTACTTATGGATCTGAGACTTGGACACTTAATAGAAGAGCAATACAGAGACTTCAGACCACTCAAAGGAGTATGGAGAGATGTATGTTGGGAGTAACAAGAAGAGATCGAAAACGCAATGTATGGGTAAGACAACAAACAGGTGTTACTGACCTTATTGAAAAAATTAAAAGATTGAAATGGAGTTGGGCTGGACATATTGCTAGAAGAAATAATAGATGGACAATTGAAATTTTAAACTGGAGTCCAAGAGATCGTAAAAGACCCAGAAAGAGACCACATGTGAGATGGATGGATGAAATAAGAAAATGTGCAGGGGTATTGTGGAAAAAGAAGCTAAAGATCGGAGAAGATGGATTAAACTTGGAGAGACCTTCATCCTGCAGTGGATTGATAATGGTTGATGATGATGATGATGATGATGTAGCTTAGGTAATATGGAAGTAATTAATTGTTAATATTGTATATATATAAATTATTTACTTATTAAAAAAACAGTTTCAAACGGAATTATATATCAGAAACATCATTTCCAAAACATAGACCTATACCATATGATTATTGATATTCTTGAGTATATCCTTAGGTTAATAATCTATTATTATAAAAGAGAGGGAAGAGTAATGAGGCTCCAGGTGGCATGATATATATCAGGAGTAGCAATTGCCTTATCTCTGTTTTTGATTTTAGATATCTGATTGTAAAACAGAAATTGCAATTTCATGGCTGTAGGGTTAAAACAAAAATGACATCTCAGGAACCCAAAGAGTGAACATGATGAAAATTGTGATAAATGTGACAAGCTCATAAAACATTTACAAAGTTAAATTAGAATAAGCAGTGACAATAAATAATATATCCTTGACTCAAATTTTAAAGTAATTCAAAATTTTATATTTCAATATTCGTGCATTTTCTTTTATCCTTTATACTTATGGATGTGTGGATTATATGCATATGCGAATAGTTAAACATGGAAAGATGAAAATATATAGATGCATGCCCATATATATTCTAATTCACTGTACATCCAAATATATATATTCCAAATCACCTTTTATAGCTATCAAGATTATGTGTTAATGTTCATTTCCATAGTTGATGAAATTTCTTTCCACCACATGCATGGGTATTAGAATATCACTATAACTGTTTGTTGGTCTAGATTCTAACAAAGGACTGGTTATGATGTTATAGTTCTCACATGGGCTTCATTTTTCCTCTCCATATACTATATTTAACAAGAAACATATATTCTAGGGAAACAGCAGACATTTTTTGGTGAATAACAAAGATATAGCTATAAATGGTTGATCTTAAGCTGTTCGTATTTTTTTTTCACTAAAAAAATATATATTTCTATTAATCTCCATATGTATCACTAACAGTTTTGCAGGGTATAAATAGAAAAGAAAAAAGGGGTACTGCCTATTGGTGTTACATCAAAAAAATATTTAAATATTATTAAATGTCAAGAACATTTGTGGTTTGAAATAAGGTTGGGTAGACAAGAATGGATGGTGGCTATAGTTTATATAACCACTGGAGATAGTCAAATTATAATGGATTGGAACAGTAGCATATGTGAAGTCTAATGAAGGATATACAAAGTTTTAAAGAAAAGGGAAAGAGAATAATGGTTATAGGTGATATGAATGAACATATGGAAGAAATTGATGATATAGATAATAAAAATGGACATCTTTTGAAGAAATTTTGTCAGAGAGTGAATTTGTGTATTGTAAATTTATCAAATATGTATGAGGGACAATACATATAGTCTAGAAATAATATATTTCACACAATAGATTATGTATTTGTAGAGAAAGAGGGAATGAATAAAGTACGAAAAATTAAGGTGTTTGATAATGAAGAGAAAGTATATATTAGTGATCATAACTTCATTGTACTTGAAATGGTTAGTAATGTGATGGAAAATATAAATAAAAGTAGAAGTAATAATGAAAGATGTGGATGGAGAGTGAATGATAAGAATAAGTTAGAAGAGTATAAAATACAAGTTGAAGAAATCATGGAAGAGTTGGTTGGGGATGAGTATAAGGACTGGTGTAATGAAATAGAAAAAGTGGCAAATAGGGTTTTAAATGAGAATATTCAGAAGAATAAAAGTAATAAAAAATGAGAATTAGTAAAAGTGTAAAAGATAGGAAAGAAACATGCGGAGAATATAAGTGTGCTATTAAGAACAAGGAAAGTGAAAAAGATGTTAATGTTAAATGTCAAAAGTACTTAGAAAAGAAGAAGTTGGCTAAAATAGATAATTATATAGAGAGAATGTAATTGAATAGTAAATTATTGGAGGATATTAATAAAAGTGGAAGAGATGGGAGTAAAAAATGTTGGAATTACATTAAAAGGAGAAATGTAGGGGAGAGAGATATAACATTATTAGATGATGAGCAAATAGAGTGTAGCTCTAGAGAAGACTTAAAGAGAATCTTAAATAGATATGTAATGTATATAGAAAAGATGTTATATGTAAAGGATAGAGTGATAGAAAATATGAAAGCATATAGTAATGGGAATATTAGGTTTACAAAAAATGAACTGAATGAGGTAGAAAAGAAATTGAAAGTGGAAAGGCAAGAAGTTTAGATGGATGTGCAGCAGAGATGGTAATGAATTTAGAGTATAGCGCAAAAGTAGTTATTATCCTGTTTTAATAAGATGGCACAGAATAGAGTTTTTCCGAGTAGTTGGAATAATACAAGAATAAGAGTAAGGATCATAGTAAGTTAAATAATAGACCAATAGTGGTAACATCAGTTTTGTATAAAGTTTTCTCATATATGATGGCTAGAAGAGTTGTAAAATAGATGGAAGGGAATAATATAGTGGGAAAATTCAAGGTGGTTTTAGATTAGATAGGAGTATAGGAGATAGTTTATTTGTAGTTACACAACTTATGGATATGAGTAGGAATTCAAGTAGACATATATGAGTTTTATAGATATAGAGAAGACATATGATAGAGTAAATAGAAATAGATTATGCATAAGTTTAGCAAATTTGGGAATGGATGAAGCTTTAATGGATATTATTAAGAAATTAAATGAAAATAATTACAATACACATCAATTAAGGAATATAGAATCAGTTAAAGTTAAAAATGAGGTGGGACTAAGGCAAGGATGCCGTATGTCATCTATTTTGTTTTTGTTGTATTTGAGTAAAATGGAAAGACAATAGAAATATTAGGAAGAGGGATAGAGATACCGTTAATAGGAGGCAAAGGAGTATATACGTTGTCAGGTCTTTTTTTTTGTGTGCAGAAAGAAGATATGGAAGTATGCTGAGGACATGTGTAAGGGTTGGTAAAGAGATGGGAGTTAAATTTAGTGAAGAAAAATCAAATATAATGATGGTTAATACTGGGGAAAGAGAAGATGTAGAATTTTATTGGGGGATATGAAGTTAAGGGTGGTTAATAGATATAGTTATTTCAGAATTACCTTAAGTAATCAGAAAAATTGTTTGGATGAATGGGAGAAAAAATTGATAAATGAAGCAAAGAAAAGAAAGGGATTGATAAAGAAATCAACGGTGTTTTCATATAATAAATATGATGTAGCTAGAATTATATGGGAGTTGCAGTAGCAGGGTAAACATATGGTAATGATGTTTTATGTGTTAGTAAAAGGGTAATTTTACTTAGAAAAAGTGCAAAGGGAAGTAGGAAGACATGCATTGGATGCAGATGTATGGACAGCAAGGGAGGCAATTCAAGGAGAAATGGGTTGGTCAAGTTTTTATATGAGAGATGCAAAAAGTAAAATGAAAACGTTTGGTAGATTGCAGTTTATGGATAATAAAAGAATAGCCAAAATAGTATTTAATTGGGTTATGAATAAAAGACAGGCAACAAGAGGAGTGAGAAAGGTAATGCGGTATGCAAAAGATTTGGATAAAGAATTTATATCAGTATATTTGTACAAAAGATGGGATGATTGTGTTAGGAGGATTATTGAGTGTTATAGTGATAAGGAATGGGATAAAAGAATAGATTCAGGGAGTTAGAGAGATGCAGAACTAGTATGGAGAGTAAAAAGAGTTTAAATATATATAGAAATAAACAGAACATTAGGTGTGAGTTAATGTATGATAATAGTAAGGAAAGTAGTTTATTGTTTAAGGCTTGAATGGCATCTTTATCAACAAGAGAATATACATGTAAATGGAAAAATATGGGTGATTTAGTCTGTAAATTATGCAAGAAAGAAATAGAAAATATTAGACATCTGTTAATTGAATGTAAATTCTTGAAAACAGAAAGGGTACAAATAATGAAGTTATGGAAGAATAAATATGAAAAATGTGATTATAGAGAAAGTGGGTTATTGGTTTTTATGCTGGGTTTGGGAAAAGGGGGATTTAGATATAAAGGCCATAGAGTTGACAAAGATTATGTTGCGGAAATGGAATGGAGCAGAATATGGAAAACTTAGAGTGGGGAATGGAAGGTAAAGTGGCTAACAGGTTTCTCTGGGCATAGTTGCTGAGAGATTCCTGACTCCGTTTAAGGAGAAGTCACAGTGCATCACATCACATCACATCAAGACTAGGTAAATCTTTTCCTTTTTTTTTTTAACAAAAAGTTTTTTCTTTCTTTCACCTTGGCAACAGAAGAAAAAAGTCGAACAACAATAGCATTTACAAAGTAAATACGCGCAATTATATAGTTAATGATTTCAGAAATGTGCCCTAATTCATATAAATCAAACTAATAAAAAAAAATGTTTTTTGTTAATTTTTTTTTTTTGAAGTTTAACAAACATAAGTATTTTGTTAAGTACATGTATAACTATGCATACACATATTTAACATTATTAATTATTAATAATATCAAGTTTGAAAGGTTCAAACTCGTGCCATAGAATTTTGGTATAATATATATGCAATTTAATATCTATGGTTGCATATTAGAATTTAGTTATTAAACAAATTACTCCGTTCCACTGTCATTAAAATATTTTACCTAGCTCATACAATGTTAGAAAAAAACAAAAACTTTATGAACTGAATTTATCAACTGATATGGAATCTTTGATTCTTAAGATTTTTCAGATTAGCAAATTTCAAAATGAGAGAATGTTTAAAAAATTATTACCGTATTTGTTGATTTACAGTAGAAAAAAAATCATATTTCAAAAGATTATTAAAGAAAAATTACATTTAAATTTGCCAAGCCAGCTAATCTGGTATTATTTAGTTAATGATAAATTTAAAATTTTGTTGTAATAAAATATTTTATTATACTTAATAACTTTCTTTTCATTAAAAAACTTATAATGTCAATAAATAATGTTTCTATGAAAAGTCAGATTATATACGCAGTACAATTTTTGAGAAAATAATGATAGCTTAGCTTATCTTGAACGATGAGTGATTTGCGTGAAGGTTGGTGATGATCGTATATTAGAAGTGATAATATGTAAAACTATTTCCATCATCTATCAGCAAACATTGAATGTTAGAAAATTTTAAACTTTTTCAAATATAAACAACTTGTTACTAATAACACACAGTACTAACCTGTGTTGTCTATTTGTGCGTTATTACTAATAAGTTTTGTATTTGAAAAAGTTTAAATAAAGTTTTAAAATTTTCACTCATTCAACATTTACGGAAGATGATGGAAATAGTTCAACATATTATCACAATTGAGTGATCATTGATATATTGCATAAGGAATTAAGAAAATTTATCCCGTTGACGCTTAAAAAAAAAGTGCGTTGTTTCCAAAATTGCCAGTTGATGTACAGTAATTCAGAATAGACAAAGCCCATTTAACTTTCAAGGATTCATTTAAAAAGCTGATTAATAAATTCTAACAATATAAAAAATATTTTTTTAGCATTCATCAAAAATGTTTCAAAGAAACTAATTTTTGTGATATAATTATCGAAATTGCAAGTTTTTCATATATTCTTTTCTTTAAAACTATGGACATTAGGAATTTTTCTGTAGATGAGAAATTTATTTTAATTACATAATAGACATTTAAAAGAAAAAAAAAATTTTAACTTCTTTAAGATCCGAACGATATTATCAAGTCACGTGTTTTTATGGACTTCGTTCACGCAATAACCCAAACTATCTCTAACTATATATATTTTTTAAAAGTAAGCGCGCCAAAATCCTTAAATTTATGTATTATATAATTTATTAAAAAGTAAAACAGTTAAAAAAAAAAAATTTACAGTTTAATTTATTAATTATTTTGTGCAATAACATACACCCGATCCTTTGCTTTTTTCAAGATAAGAACTAAGTGCAATAGAATTTTTTTTTCTCAGGCCTGGATTTTTTTGACAGTCAATTGACCTTTGATACTTTTGTACGCAACTGCGTATTTACAGTAAATTTATATTCAGTCAGAATATTAAATAGATTAATTCATTTAAAAATTTTTTATTCGTTATTATTAAAAGTATTTTACAGAAAACTGCGTATGTAATATTCAAAGATGCAAAGAATTTTTCAGTTTATAGGTAATATTTTTTTTATTGATTTGATTAAATGAAATTAAAAACTAAGCGTATTTTATCAGTTTTAATAATTAGACATATAACTATCTCAACTAATTTCTGAGTTTAAAATTAAAAGTCCCAAAGTTCAATTAATAATTGCGCATTTATTTAAAAATCTTATTTTGTGTATATAAAAATCAACTGCAAATTTTAATATTCCCAGCTGGTCGGTAATTAGGTATCTAACTACTTATTCTTAATTGAAGGATAAGGAACCGAAAATAAACAGGATTGGGCAAATGATTCTTAGCACTGATAAAGACGTCATTCTATATCTATAATCGCTGAGCCCATAGTGTACAATTATATATGTTTTTGTTGTGTGCAGATTAAAATGTCAACATAAGTTTATGAATATTTGAAGAATCGTTGATAGATCTTTTCCAATACAAGTTAATTATCTTAAACGTCTATGGAGACAATATTTAATTTTTGGTATTATTTCTAATTAGCAATGGCAAATAATATTTATTATATTTTAATATTCATTTTATTTATTATTGTTCTGAATATAAACTTTTTTTCGTTGCAGTGTTTATTTTTTTAATTATTATTTGTTCATTTTAGCTTGATTTCTAGATATAAAATAGTAATGTATATTGGGTTTTCTACCGAAAAACAAATATTTGTGCTAGAGATAATCTCTAGTTTCGAAATTGATTAGTAATAATCATTATTGTATTTATTTGAAAAGGATGGGGTCAAAGTTGTGAGTGGAGGAAGTTTGACAATGGTAAATGAAAATGTAACAAATTGAATAACAAAATATCAAATCATAACATTTGATCGTTGTCTGTGGCACATTGGTATTTCTTGCCATTTTCTTAATTAACATAATTTATTTTAGCACTTCAGAATTAATAACTCTTAAAACTATATATAATTAGAATGGAACAACTAAAATAAAAATTTTTGTTTGAAATAATGAAATGACAAACAGATATTGACAAAAATCAATGATTTTTCATTATGATTAAATATTACAATGAATTTATTTTGATTTTATTCGTATTGCTGGCCTTTTATAATAAGCAAGCTTTGGCTTTTAGCTATGTTTAATGACCTTAATGTTAAATTGACTTGGGGGTACAATATTTGACTAATTCAAATGACATCAAAAAAGAGTAAATTCAGATATTTTTAAAATCGGACATTTATAAATATTTTCAAATATAATTGCAATTGATTTGTCTTTTTTTAAAAGCTGAGATGGACATTAAAGAGGACAATAACCCATGAAAATGCTTAAAAGTACTTATTAAAAATTATATTACAAAACAACAGCACTAATTTTTGTGTATTAGCTGTAATTGGGAAGATGTCACATAAATCATATTTATCCTGACGAGGTCTTTAAAGAGTGTAACGTCTCTTAAATTATTGTGATTATTGTAAGTTATTGTTGTTTATGTAACATCTTTATCAAATACAAACCATCTCAAAGAAGATAATTTGTCTGTCAAGTATACCCACTTCCACTTTTAAAAGCAAACACTTGAGTCAACTTTCTCAATGTCTTTTTACTTTTACATCTCAGTTTTCATGCTACTTAGAAATTTCACTCTAGTTTTTTTCTTATGCTATTCATATAAAGTAATTATCTACCTAAAAATCTTTTCACTTCATATAATAATATTCAGTCTTTAAAAAATAATATTCAAGTCTAGCATTGGTGGCTGAGTGGCTAGCACAGCTGCTTTACAAGCAGTCGTCCCAGGGTTCGCTTCCTGGCTGACGCTTTGACACATTAAAAATAATAATAATAATATTCAAAATAAATTTTATCTTTTAAATAGGTTCAGTTTTGAATGTTTCTTTTTTTTCTTTTTCTTTTCTTGCTTTTAACATTAATTTTTGAATAGTAGACAAATCCTTTTACTGGTTGCTTTTGGTAAAAAAAAGTTTTTTTTTAAAAATTAATACATAACATTTCAGTTACTGAAATATACTCAATTTTCTGACTCATACACACTATGAAAAAAAAGATAAAATAAAGGAAAATGAACAACTATGAGTAGTCATACACATTGAAAATCATAGACAAGTTAAACAGCTGCGATTGCAAAGGAATTGTACCCAATAGTGTTTTAAGGAAAGTTTTTATCTCTATAAGGTGTTTTGTATAATTTACTGCAATGGCAAAATGATGGACTCAAAATCAATGGATCACAGTTGAACTTTGTCACTTCCAATGCTCAAATGTCCAACCTCTTAAGAGATAAACCAGTCATTATCAATAATAATGAAAGTTGGCATTGACATTTGGCGATCATAGAAAAGGTATTATTTAAAAGAATAATTAAGATGTCCATTTAACATGATGTTGCCAGATTCCTAAAGAGACATATTAATATTGACAATACTATTCCTCTCATGAAAGACCAATATTATCACTATCAGTTTGGACTCTTCTGAATAAATTTTGTGAATGCTTGAAAATTTTTAAATATATGTAAAACATTGCTGAAACATAATACTGGCAAAGTTCAAAATGTAAAATTATAATATAATGGTTATTGTTAAATATTTTCCAAGCAGATTTTTTTATTGAAACATAGCACAAAAGAGTGATTCTATTTCAAATACCTCACAGAAGGATGAACTTAATATTCAATAAATAATAAATGCTTATTTTTTTGTTTATTTTTCTACTCTGAAGGCATATTTATTAGCTTTAGTTTTAATAAATGTGGTGAGTAAAAATCTCTAGATATATATTTAATTGAGTTTCATGAGGGGGGAAATATTAAAAATATTAAGCAGTGTACTATGTGGTGGCGAACAGTCTAAGAATATTGATAAAAGCAGAAAGATTGGTTATTTTATTGAAACATCAAGCAATTTCTAAGTGTTGAAATTATCAATATAAAAATATTGGGAAAAAGCAAGAGAAGTGATCTGTTTCTTGGGATTTAAGCCAAAAATGTCACATGACCACCATTTCTTATGCTTGCTCTTAACTATTATTAAAACAGGCAAAACTCTATATGTATTGCCACTCAGTCAAGCCAGAATAATCAGTGGATGCCAGAAGGCTTGTGCATAAAATCCCAATCTAATGCATACTCATCCAATATCCCCAAACCAGTTTCTGGCTTGTAGCTTTCATCAGTAAGGAGCTTTGGATCTGAGAGTAATGCACCTAGATCTTAGGATCTAATGCAACCCTCTAACAGTCATTGATTACTCTGATTTGCACTAAGTGGCAATATGTATAGAGAGTTTTGCCTGTTTTCTTGGGATTTCAAAGAATATTATATGGTTTGAAGTCACAATCCAAAATGTTAAAAAGAAACAAGAAGAATATCTTGGATTGTTCAAGACTAATGTGCTAAGCATAACAGCATCCAGGAATCTTTTGTTTTTGAATCTAGCACTCTCACTACTGAAGTAATCTGTTCAAGTACGCGATTACTTTTGGAAGCAAGAACAATTAAGAAAGCTAATTCCGAAAACAATTTACAATGGTAGAATTTGTAGGTCAGTAACAGAATTATGATTTGAAAAGACTGAAATTAAAATGGACATCTAATGAACTCAAATCTAAATAAAGTAATAATAGACAAGTATGAGGACCATATTAAATTGAAAGCAAATAAATTGAAATTTATACTGCATTGGATCATAACAAAGGGAGAGATTATTAACATCTTATTATTGTGAATTCATTTTTCTAGTCATCACAAGTAACAATTCTTCAGTGTATTATAGATAAATATTTACTGTGGATAATATATAAATATATGCTGTTAAACTTGCTAAAAAATAAATAAAAAATTTGAACGGGTATTCGTATATATGGACAATGTTTTCTGATTTAGAATTGCAAAATTGTTAAACAATAAAATAATTCATTTTTTATATAAGTAATTGACTCTTTATATTGTTAAATACCATAATCTGAGATTGTAATTTAATATTTAATAAACAGAAATACATTTCATTTTGCTTGTTTATCAACATCTTATATGTAAATCTATTATTATAAAGTGCTGAAAACTTTGAAATTATTCAAACGAAAGTCAATCTCCGATAGTGTGCTAGTTCTTAAATATTATAAATCTCCGTGCACTCTCCTGCCGGTAAGAGTTTAAAAAACTTAAGTGAATCACTTAAGTTTACAGTGTACATTCTATATACACCAACTCTTATAGACCATGCTTAAATTAGGACTTGAGTGTATTGTGTGCCTGATGTTAAATAGATTTGCGCAATTGAATATTTGATTATAACATCAGGCACACAATAGACTCAAGCCTGATTTAAGAATGGTCTGTAAGAGTTGGTGTCTATAAAATGTACACTCTAAACTTAAGTGATTCACTTAAGTTTTTTAAACTCTTACCGGCAGGAGAGTGCATGGAGATTTATAATATTTAAGAAATAGTGCATTATCGGAGATTGACTTCCATTTGAATAACTTCTTATATATAAAATCTCTAAATTTCTGGAATGTTATCACATGATACTCAAGGTAAACATTTTTTTAGAGGGCAGATTTTTTAAGGAAAAAAAAATTATTTGTTCCGCCATTAATAAACTACAATTGTTTTTTTTTTTTACAAATCATTTTATGCAAAGGAAGTAATTTGTTAAAGCAACGGATTAAAAAAAAATATGATGGTCTTTCCATAGACTGGATACATTTCTGGATTCTAAAAAAATATGGTATTGGAATAAAACTTTTTCAAAGAAAAAATGCTCTGAAAAAATTGTTCTCTTGACTGCAGAACAGAATAAGTATAGTATTTAAATTGCAAACAAAATGTGATTCCAGTATATAAATTTATGTTTGAAATGTAATATTTAGTGAGGGAAAAAAATAGATGCTATAGTACTATATTTACATTTCATTTTGTGTAGTTTGATATCTTGTAGTATACCACACATGGCCTTTTTGTAAACTAGGTACATATTCTGGTATTTACTATAACTAAATTCAGTATGTAATATTAAACTATTTTTTAGTTTTTTATAAGTTATGGTAATAAAACTGAAACCTGGAGTTTAAATATAAAATTTACCATGGTCAGAGGTTTGGGGGGTTCCTGTCAGAGATATTTTAAATGCTTTCTTTGGCTAAGCATTTATCACAAAGCTTGTTGAGCAATTGACAATGCTCATTGTTTATATCTTACAAGCTTAAAAGAATGGGGTCATGTGATCTATGACTTTACTTTCCATGTGTATTGATTACAACAAATATTTTCATAATTATAATTGGCAAAATTATAAGTATGTCTGCCTGCCATGCGTGTGATTAAAGATTTTAAATGTATCTGGAATCTAACATTTTTCAAGTAACAGAAGACTTTTTTTAAACAAGCTTAGGACTTTTTTTTAGTAACTATTCATTTATTGATCATTAAATAGGTATTTTGCTATTTTTATGTACAAAGCAGGAAAGTAGTCTTGCGTTGTTAGCCGAGAGGTATCGCAGCCGCCATGCAAGCAAGTAGTTGGTTGCAGACGGTTGTGGGTTCGCGTCCGGCCGATGCTATGACATATGGAAAAAAAAAAAAAAAAGCAGGAAAGTAAAAATTCCAGAAAAAGCCTTATTAATTTGATAAGCAATGCTTTCTCTTTTGGAAAGCTTCTGAATATGCTTTTGCCTTTTGCTGCTCGAGTCTGTTTTTATATTTTTTTTTACTAATTGTCTCATAAAATTTTCAAAAAATCAGCAAGCAGCTTGAATAAAGCTGGTGCAATTTAAGCATATTGCTTGTGTCTTGTTTACATTGATCAAACTATTGGTATCATGCTTGCATTTCATAAAAATCTCTCAGATATTAGAAATATCAGTTTTGCAATAAATTCTATGCGATATATGATTAAAACTTACAAAATTAAGAAAATTATAAAATAGTGAATGACTAATTAATTGTTTCAAATATTTGTCTGGAAGTTATTAAATAAAAAGTAATAAATATAATAGTACTTAACTATTATACATAGTCTTTGAATCCGCAAAAGTACTTTTGATTAATTACTTAACCCTCTTCAACTGTCATTTAGGTTCAAATCATTAACACATATCCCAGTATTCCCAAATTTTAACATTAGTGGGTTGTCTATTAATTATATTTATTTTACTTATATTTATGTAAATTGCCTTCTTAATTTTTTTTTATTATGGTTTCTCTCTTCATGAAGAATCTTAACATTTTCAAGAACATACTTAAATTTATATTTACATGTCCTTTCATGATTGAAGAAAACTTAAGCAGCTATTAAATTATTATTTTTACATGCTCTATGCTGTACCTCAATTCACTTATATATGATAATATAGATGCACAAAAAAAATATATAAACAACATTACTTTTCTGCTTGAAAGGTATGATACTTTTAGAATTATTCACTAACTTATTAACATTATTTGTAACACAAAATGAAACATTAAACACATCCTTATATATATATATATCCTTATAAAAATTTTATTTGAGAATTTGAAATATATGAAATAGATATCCATTTTTTATTATCAATTTTCATCTCCTTTAAATTATTATACTTTTTAAATTGACATAAAATATTATTAATCTATTCAATCTTATAATCAACTTCAAGCAATTCCTTTGCAAATATTTCAATATTTTAAATTTATCAGTTTGGTAACAACATAATTTTTCATTGCAAAGCAAAAAAGATCTAAAACTTGACATATTATGCATTAATGGATTTACAATGTATATGTCCCTTTTATTGCAATGGCTTGATTACTAAAATATAACTTAATATATCACTATTTTCTATAATAAATAAACCCAAATACTTAATATTTTGTCCTGTTCTTTTTAATAGTGAATTTCAAGTCATTCAAATTATTTAACTTCTCTACAAGTGAATTTACAGTATTGGTGTCTGCAAACAAAAACATCATTCACATATCTTTTGTACATTTTAATATCTTTAAAATTATAATTATTTTATTTGTATTAGACAAAGAATGTATAGTAATGATAAATGATACCTAGCGTAACCATTAATAGTAAAAAAATATAATTTTCTCAAAGTCAGAAGGAAAGAAATATGTAATTAAGGTCTAAACTTCAGCTCTATAAAAATGTATTAATGTCGCAGGAGGTCATATAATGTTCATCCCAAAAATATCAGACCAACTACAACAATTCTATTCAATTCTCTAAATTATCAATTTTTTTAATCACCTCATTTGGAATTGAACTAGGAACTAGTTTTTGAGTTTTTTAATGTCGTGATCAATTTAAATTGTCCAGATCAGTGTTATCCATCCTAAAGAGATATAGATCTATTTAATAAAACCCTCACAGGTTTTTATATTATTTTGAAACCATTGTTATAGAAAGTACTTTTGCCCCTGAATTTTATTTGTTCATTCCGATAATTATTGCTGGATCAAATCATTACCAGAAGAGAAACTAAAAATATAGAATTCTTGCTCATAAATCAAAATTATTGATTTACTTCATAGTTTAATTAAATTCATCAAAGTCATTTGGAATACAACTAAAGGATTATATATGTTTTCCAATAGCATAAGTTATTGAATACAGTCATTGACTATTATAGAGTGTTTTAGGGCAGTGGTAGAATGGTATGTTTAAGAATTAAATTGTTGTAGCTCAATTTACCTTCAACTAATGGACTTGTCCAGATTCCCTCTTATCTTGATCAGATTGAGTATTCATCACTGCAGACCAATGAATATATGGATAAAATCAATGCTCAGTGAATTTAAACAATTTGGAAGTAAAGTCGGTCAACAACAAATTAATGTCAGAGATGACACTGTCCATTACATTGTGGAAGCAATGAAGCAAGTTCATGTTGAACTGAAAGCTTTTAAAATATAAACCTGTCACAAGACAAGCTGTCATAGTACAGCTGGAAATGTCACCACATCTATACACGAGGCAATCTGTAATGTTACAGCTGGAAGTGTCACAACACCTACACATAAGACAAGCTGTCAGAGTACAGGTGGAAGTGTCACCACACTCTACACACAAGTCAAGATGTATGGTACACCTGGAAGTATCACCACACACCTATACACAAGGCAAGGTGTGTATGGTACAGCTGGAAGTGTCACCACACCTACACAGTAGACAAGCTGTCATGGTACAGCTGGAAGTGTCACCACACCCTACACCCAAGGCAGGCTGTCATAATACAGCTGGAAGTGTCACCACACTTACACACAAGGCAAACTGTTACGGTACAGCTGAAAGTATCACCTCACCTACACACAAGGCAAGCTATCATGGTACAGCTGAAAATGTTAGGTTGGACTAGAAGGGCACCTGAAGTCCCTTACTTCAAGAGTAGCATGGCATCTAGAAGCTATACCTAGGCAACAATATCAGACAAATGTATAACAGTTTTATATATTGTAAATATAAGTTGCATATATGTTAATATTTAATTTTTTGTATGAGTCTGTGTTTATTGCAATCAAATATAAACACAACATAAAGATTTCCAAAATGATTTTTAATTAAATAATCCCCTCACACACACATACTTTAATCACTTCTTAGTTTGAGCAACACATAATTTTTTAAAGCAACTGACCAACTTCTCGCACATTGTGATTTATAACTGAGAGGATGATTATATATTTTTTAAACTTTGTGTTTGTGTGTATAGATGCAAACAAAAGATTAAAAATAAGTTTTTTTTAACTTTTTTGATAACCCAATTTTTAATACTGATAAAATTGATTTTTTATTTTAAATAAAAAATTTTATTTAAGAAAAAAAAGTTTAAAAGTGTTTATTTACTATTTAGTAAACAAACTATATAGTAAACACATAAATTAGTCATAAATATCAATGTGGGGGTTAATACTTCAATATTATTCCAGATTGTGTAAAATAGTAATTTATTTATAAATATTTTTAGTAGAAACAAACTCTGTATAGGTGTGGCCATAAAATCTCTATTTATATTGGTGCAAATGAATAAGATACAAACAAATATTTTTTTATATGTCAAAGCGTTGACCGGGAAGTGAACCCTGGCCTGCTGCTTGGAAGGCAGCTATGCTGACCACTGGGCCACCAACAAAATTATGCTTAGTTTTACATAAAGTAATAAAAAAAAAATGCCCAAAAAATTGTCAACACAAATGTTTTAAGTATGATTTTTTCAGATAGAAATTTGAAGTATATATTTATGCATTATACTTATTTTGTTTATTTTTTAGCACATTATAGTTTTTATTGTCAAATAATAAGCATCAATAAATTTCCCATTTTATTTTGAAAATACACATAACAAAGGTATTGTGTGAATTAAATTTTTTAATATAGCTGTATGTCAGAATCTTTAGATTAAATGATGGCTTTTAGAAAAATAATACCTTGAGTTATACAAAGTATGACATGTTGGGAATAAGTGGAACCTTTTTGGATACTTCTTACATAGGATACATGTAGAATCAGAATTAAATTTAAATCTAGAGATTAATTATTGAAATAAAATCCTTGTTTTTACTTCACCTTCAAGTGGTAAGTTTTAAATTGTGTTTTACGCAAAAAAGTGAAGCTTAGTATTATTAAAAAAAGAATTATACAGTGTAGCACTTTCGGAGAACTTAAGTCTCCATATTCATAGCCTATCTTGGGAGTGTCCACCCACATTGAGATTTTAAACGAAGCTTGGCAGTTTATTGTTTTATAGGAATAATATTTTAAAGATTATTGATCAAGAATTTTAAAAGGATTGTAATACTTAAAAGATTTTGAATCTTAGATAAACTTTTAGCAATAGGAAAATAACATCCAGATTTTTTGTGAGAATAGATGGATTTTTCAATTAGATTAACATGCTCATGAGAAAATTTGTAAGGAAAGTTTTTTTCTGGATATAGTAATCCATAAAACAAGTCAATTGAAGTTATTATAACTTTAAAAGAAGGATTTACTAGGACAGCTATTGAACCTTATTGAAATCCGATTAAGTTTTTAATTTTCACTGAACTTAATTTTTGTTAAATCTTATTTAATGTTTAAATTTTTATTATCATTTAAAAAAAAAAAAAGAATACATGTATCAAAATACATTCAGTGTTATTGATTTATTTTAAAATAATTTTCTTATACCGCTTGTTTTTACTTTCCTGTGGCTTTTATTTTAATAGCGGAGATTTGATTTTTATGTAGTTGTTTTCATTTCAATAATTCCTGGGTAGAATTCCTAGATTAGATTAAGTGGGAGATTAATATTTTCCCTGCCTAAGGCATAGAAATTGGACAACAAGGAAAGTGTTTTGCGGGAAATGGAGCAACGTATAAATAGCCCTGAAAATTTGGAGAGAGAGTTAATTCATTATTGTCACTAGACAAGCTGTTCCTCAAGTGAAAGTTTATCTCAACGGACATTTAAATTCTTAAAGGAAATTCACTGTTATTTAAATCCTTTTGCTTACAACAAGATGAAAAATTCTATACGTGTTACCACCACCCAAATGGCTTGCTAACTCAACAAAAGACGGATCCCTGACTTCCAAATTTGCTCCAGTAATGCCTTAAACACCTAGAAGAAGCCAAAACCTCTTTACATCTACCTTGCTGTCTAAAGACCTGAAAATGAACTAAAATAATAGTACGCACTCTACGTGAACATTGCTTTTACCGAAAGGTAACTATTTTCGTTTTTCTTCTTCCCAGGATAAATTAATTCTCATTAAATCTCTGCTCAATCTAATCATAAATATGTCTTCTTAAATAATAGTTATACTCATATTTAACCTTTATTGTGTTTTCTTATATTTTTGTAATGGGTTATGGAATCTTAGTTTTAAGATTCCCAATTTGCTTTCAGTTTTGTTTATTGGAGAGTGATGAATGAGTTTTATATTTATATTTTTATGCCTACAACTTTTTATAAATGCTTTAGTGGTCGTGCATTTTAAATGCTTACCTGTAATTATTTAGTATTCAATAAATAATTTGTAAACACTGTGTTTGCGCTTTCGCAAATCTCCGAAAATCTTTTGGCTGGCGACTTTATCGTCTAATTTGCTGCAGGTGGAGATTTCGTTTCTAATATCTCTAAAAGTGGAAATTAGAATTGTGTTTTTCTTTATAATTTTATAAGTCATCAGCAGGAAGATAAAATTTATCCTTTCTTAAATTACAGGTGAGCGATCCTTTCGTTCTGCTAAAGTGTTTACAACTCTTAATATTTTCGTACTCATGTGCACTCTCTGATAGATTTATTTTTGTATTTATTACGTATGCTTTAAATTTATCAGAGCATGTACTCAGAATTTGTTTGTAATTCATTTTCTTTTCTTTAATTGCTGGGGCAGGTGTAACTGTTTTTCTAATTATTTGCTTGTCTCCTATTGAGACCCTTTCTGATTAATTTTAAAGTAATTTTCGCCAATCGTTTGGCTGGGATTCACCAGTTTTTAATTGTTTTACTTCCTTTCAAGCATATTTTTCGGTTGTTCTTGAGGTGGATCAATCACCGTTATTTTAAACATAGTAATAGGTGCAGCTCATACCGATATAAGGACATTCGGAGTCTGACCAATTTTTGGACCTCGAAAAGCTCATCGGTGCTGGATTTCTTTGATCTGTTTCAAGGGCATATGATTTAAGTATCTGAAAGCGAGAACCAATGTTTGGGTGAATCCTCTGCTGAATGAAATTTACATCCTCCCTTTTATAATTCGTTTATTAGAAGATCAGTCAGTCTGTCATAGCTTTACCTTAAGTATTTCTGGTACACGCCTGAGTTAATCCTATTTATTGTGATAATAAATTATAAACTTTTCTTATAAGTTATTCATCTCTGAATAAAATGTTATTAAATATGTTTAAACTTAATTTGGCTGACGATTGTCTTTGTGCTTTTGTCTCAATTGTCTAAACAATTTAAGATCTCTTGTTTCTCCCTGAGTCTAGTCGGCGCAAACCATCATCATAATCTATTCTGATCACAGTAAAGAAATTTTCCAGACACGTAGTGGTCTGGTGGCGCCCTCTGTATCAGAATAGATTGATAGATGGAAAGTAAAAGCTTTCGTCCGGCACATAATAGTAATTTTTGGCGCAACCAAACGTGGAAGCCGATATTAAAACTTTACGTGAGATTTTGTTAGACAATTGAGAAAGATTTCAGGTGTAAGAGGCAAGATCTAGTAGGTGGAGGTTTGCTTTTGTTAATTATTGCATGTATTTTGGAGCAGTTTGGTAGAATGGGGTTCGTCTTTCTTTTATATGAAATAAATTATAAACAGTAAAAAGAGTATTTTCTAAAAAGTCTGAGTTAATTTTTTTGAAAAGTTAAACATAGTTCGTCTTCTTTTTATATGAAATAGCTTAGAAATGATAAATAGTAAATAGCGTTTCTTTTAGATGAAAATCTTTCAGAGTTAATTTTTCGAATTTAAAAGTGTTTTAAAAATATATATATATATAGTTCGTCTTTGTTATGAAATAATTTATAGAAAACAGTAAATAGCGTTTTTATTTGCTTTTAGATTTTTAGATTTTTTTTTTAAGAAGTTAGTATTGCAAATTTAGTCTGGTGCAAAAATGGGAATAGTTAACAAAGAAGAGAGTGAGTCACAGATGATGATGAAGATGTTGATGAAGTTGGTAATAGAAATGAAGGAGGATATGAGTGAATTCAAGAAAAGTCAGCAAGCAATGATGGCAGAGTTTAAAGTGGAAATTAGTGAAGTTAAACAGGGCCAGCAGGCTATAAAGAAAGAAATGATTATGGAAATGAAAGAAATGAGACGAGAAATGATGGGAGAAGTAGAAGAAAGTCAGGAAGTAGAAAAAGTAGATGTCATAAAAGATATACAAATTGAAGTAGCACAGGATAGTGTTAAAACAGATAAGGTGGAAATAAAGTTAGAAACAAACAAAGATTGGTTACAAGTAGAAAGTGTGGTGGAAAATTTAGTAAATGTAAATAAAGAAATAAAAGAAAGTTATAAGGTAAAGACAGAAAAGCAGGTAGAAGAGTCTCCGTGTGAAACTAAAAATAAATTGTTTTTAATGACTGTTTTGAATATGAATTCGAAAAGGAGAAAAGAGTTAGAAAAAAGATTAAGAAATATCATTTTAAAGCTGAAATAGAATCCATCTATAGAACAATCTTATTTAAAACGTTCGGAAAATGGGTAGAAGATAAAAATTTTATTTTTGCTAGTGTTGATATGCTCAAAAATAAAGTAGGAAAGGAGGAAGAATTGGGAAGTTTCGTTAAAAAAAAGATCCAGATATATACGCTAGAAAAGAGAACAGAACGAGAAAGAGACAAGAGAAATTTGTATAAGCTAAGAAAATATAAGCGAGGGAAAGAAACTTATTTCAGTAAGTTAGTGAACGGAGTAAAAGAACCGCCGGACAAAAGTTAAGAGTTCAGCATTTAACAATCGGATGGATTGTTTTTAATAAAAATAAAAAAGATTTTGTTAATGAATTACGAGAATGGAGAAAGGTTTTGAGTAAAATGAAATATTGTCTTGTTTTTCTGAGTACGAGGCAAACGTTCGGCCGAATTTCTAAGAATAATTTAAAAGTGTTTCTAGTTAAAAAAAAAGTTACAGGTATGTTTTTTTTTTTTGATCACGTTTTGAGGCAGTTGAACCTGATTAAAATCCGATTAAGTTTTTAATTTTCACTGAACTTAATTTTTGTTAAATCTTATTTAATGTTTAAATTTTTATTATCATTTAAAAAAAAAAAAGAATACATGTATCAAAATACATTCAGTGTTATCGATTTATTTTAAAATAATTTTCTTATACCGCCTGTTTTTACTTTAAATCAATTAATTAAAAAACAAGCAAAGCTAATTACATTCCTGTGGCTTTTATTTTAATAGCAGAGATTTGATTTTTATGTAGTTGTTTTCATTTCAATAATCCCTGGGTAGAATTCCTAGATTAGATTAAGTGGGAGATTAATATTTGCCCTGCCTAAGGTGTAGAAATTGGACAACAAGGAAAGTGTTTCGCAAGAAATGGAGCAACGTATAAATAGCCCCAAAAATTTGGAGAGAGCGTTAATTCATTATTCGTCACTAGACAAGCTGTTCCTCAAGTGAAAGTTTATCTCAACGGACATTTAAATTCTTAAAGGAAATTCACTGTTATTTAAATCCTTTTGCTTACAACAAGATGAAAAATTCTATACGTGTTACCACCACCCAAATGGCTTGCTAACTCAACAAAAGACGGATCCCTGACTTCCAAATTTGCTCCAGTAATGCCTTAAACACCTAGAAGAAGCCAAAACCTCTTTACATCTACCTTGCTGTCTAAAGACCTGAAAATGAACTAAAATAATAGTACGCACTCTATGTGAACATTGCTTTTACCGAAAGGTAACTATTTTCGTTTTTCTTCTTCCCAGGGTAAATTAATTCTCATTAAATCTCCACTCAATCTAATCATAAATATGTCTTCTTAAATAATAGTTATACTCATATTTAACCTTTATTGTGTTTTCTTATATTTTTGTAATGGGTTTTGGAATCTTAGTTTTAAGATTCCCAATTTGCTTTCAGTTTTGTTTATTGGAGAGTGACGAATGAGTTTTATATTTATATTTTTATGCCTACAACTTTTTATAAATGCTTTAGCGGTCGTGCATTTTAAGTGCTTACCTGTAATTATTTAGTATTCAATAAATAATTTGTAAACACTGTGTTTGCGCTTTTGTAAACCTCCGAAAATCTTTTGGCTGGCGACTTTATCATCTAATTTGCCGCAGGTGGAGATTTCGTTTCTGATATCTCTAAAAGCGGAAATTAGAATTGTGTTTTTCTTTGTAATTTTATAAGTCATCAGCAGGAAGATAAAATTTATCCTTTCTTAAATTACAGGTGAGCGATCCTTTCTTTCTGCTAAAGTGTTTACAACTTTTAATATTTTCGTACTCATGTGCACTCTCCGATAGATTTATTTTTGTATTTATTACGTTTGCTTTAAATTTATCAGAGCGTGTACTCAGAATTTGTTTGTAATTCATTTTCTTTTCTTTAATTGCTGGGGCAGGTGTAACTGTTTTTCTAATTATTTGCTTGTCTCCTATTGAGACCCTTTCTGATTAATTTTAAAGTAATTTTCGCCAATCGTTTGGCTGGGATTCACCAGTTTTTAATTGTTTTACTTCCTTTCAAGCATATTTTTCGGTTGTTTTTGAGGTGGATCAATCACCGTTATTTTAAACGTAGTAATAGGTGCAGCTCATACCGATATAAGGACATTCGGGGTCTGACCAATTTTTGGACCTCGAAAAGCTCATCGGCGCTGGATTTCTTTGATTTGTTTCAAGGGCATATGGTTTAAGTATCTGAAAGTGAGAACCAGTGTTTGGGTGAATCCTCTGCTGAATGAAATTTACATCCTCCCTTTTATAATTCGTTTATTAAAAGATCAGTCGGTCTGTCATAGCTTTACCTTAAGTATTTCTGGTACACGCCTGAGTTAATCCTATTTATTTTGATAATAAATTATAAACTTTTCTTATAAGTTATTCTTCTCTGAATAAAATGTTATTAAATATGTTTAAACTTAATTTGGCTGACGTTTGTCTTTGTGCTTTTGTCTCAATTGTCTAAACAATTTAAGATCTCTTGTTTCTCCCTGAGTCTAGTCGGCGCAAACCATCATCATCATCTATTCTGATCACAGTAAACAAATTTTCCAGACACATAGTGGTCTGGTGGTGCCCTCTGTATCGGAATAGATTGATAGACGGAAAGTAAAAACTTTCGTCCGGCACACTATATATATTTTAATTCTGAAGAAGAATGGGATTGTTTGGGATAGATTGTATTTAAGCCACATCCATAAATGGAAGTTATATTGACTGATAACATATAAGCTGAAAAACCACAAATATAAGATTTATTAATTTAGTTTAATTTACTTATTGTAATATTAATTAAATCCATTTAAGAGCAGTAATAAGTAAGTATGTCATAAACAATGGCATTAAATTTATTAATTGAAAATAGTAGATTAAGAAAACATGCTTAATTCTACCATTAAATGTGTTAATTAAATAATTACTTATTTAAATGCTGATAGTGAAATATTAAAGTTGATTGGTAGTCATTTGCCTGTACAGAGTTGTCATAGTGATATATTGTTGTACTGTAAAAGAGATCCTGCTTTGGATTGAAAGGTGGGCTAAATAACAGGATGTTCATGAATCTTCTAAAGATTAATAAGAAATCATGAATAAAAGAAATAGAGGGAACTGTGATACTAGGGTTAAGCAGAAAAACATCTACTGTGGTTTGTTTTATATTTTTATCTACTAGATCCAAGTCGATTGCAAACAACTTAGATTCAAGAAGCAAATCCCTACTAGTGTAAATGGGTCAGATAAATCTCTACTATTCTTTAATCAAATGTTTAATTACTATGACCACTGTAAATTTAGCAAATAATCTTTTTTTAACATTTGTTTTTAATGTTCAATATTTATTAATTAATCTGAAATAATAATATAAAAAACTGATTTATTAAATAATGACTAATATGCCATGATAATTAGATAATTATAAATAGAAAATATTAAATAAGAATATTGTGACAAGATTTAATGGAGAACAAATTAATCCAATTTATAAAGCAAAAAGTTCTTTGAAAGCTCTGAGAATTAACTAAGTTTATGCATTTATTCATTTTAGCAAAAAATAATGGTTTCTTTGCAATTTTTATCAAGCTAATAATTTAGAAAATTTTAAAATCTAAAATTTTGAAACCACAAATATATGCTTCTCTAAGTTAATAACTATATATTTTAGTGATTTCAGTTATAAGTTAACAATAATAAATTGCTGTCTTCTGAAAAAGTTGATAAACAAAAAATAATCAAATAAACATCATGCCGCTAACACATTTGACATCTATTGATTTTTTTATGCTTATGTAGATGGGTTTTAGCAGAGTGTTATGAATCAAATTTCAGTTGTCAAATATAAATTTCATGTAAAGTAAGACATTATTTTGGTGTATAATAAAATGTCACACTTTAAATAAATACATGAATTTCACAGCATATTCAGTATGTTTAATAATAATAAATTATCGACAAATTACTAATGTAAATAAATAAATCATTAATTTATTAAAAAATATTTTTTATTAAATGAATGTATTATAATTTAGTGATTTTGAAAGTCAGACTTACTTTTTAATACTGCACCCTTGCTGCAAAAAATATTTAAATTTTAACAATGATAATTGATTCTTCTTAAATTAGATAAGTGATTTATCAGCTAGAAGTTCAAATTTTCTTTTAATTGGCCTACAATGCTTTAAAATGTCTTCTGATTTTCAATTGCTATGCCTTTTCACCAATTATTAATCTTGCTTCAAATTTCTTTCTCTAATTTTTCTACCCTTTCTCATCAATCTGTTTGGATGTCCTCTTTCTCAATAGTGTTCAGTTTAATATTTGTTTCAGTAATGTTTTCTAAAACTTCCCGTGTACATATCCATTTTATACCAATTGTCTTGTTTTGATTTCATTTACAAGTGTGTTAATTAAATGAACTACTTATTCATAATAAATTTTGATTATAATTTTAGCAACTGGGAAGGCATCCAAATATCAGGAGTGGAGAAGGGATTTTATGTCCACTCATAACATTAGTCAAAGTGCAATAAATGGAACTAACTAAATATTAAATTTCCGATTAATTCATTCTCTCACCTGTTTGCCATATGACCGATATAGTTTTAAATATACATTTTATCAGATTAATTTTCAAATATCAAAAAATAAAAATGTATTAATTTAGTAATAATATTTAATAAAGATATTTCGTGACATATCTGTACTGGAAAATATGAAATATTTTCTATAACTCTTTTATGTCAGATTTCTGGAATTAATGGATACCCAAGCATTAAGATACAACACCAAAGTTTAAATTTTACAACAAAATATTTATTAACATAAGAACCCTTAATACTACAATATAAACACAAACATCTTAGTGATCCAATAGCAAAAAAAAATACGAAATAATAATTACAAAATAATTACAATGGATCTCTACTGGCTACGATTATAAATTCTCACCAGGGTTATCATATTTTGGATCCAGCTGCATCCCAAAAGTGACATTCAGATACTATAGTATATAACTATGATATAATACAGACTATTTTATCAACTATTTTGAACCATGATATATTAATTTTAAGATTAATTATTTTCTATCTGAAGTAGTGTTTCAGCAATATTAGGATTGCAACAAATATAATTACTGATTATCAATTAGCTTATAGCCCTTCTAAACTTTATACCGATATTTCACTCAGTCCATCAAGAATTTATATATTTAAAATAAAATTACTTTAATTTTAATATTCAGTTTCTTTACAAGCTATTACTCCCATAGCCTAATATTTAAATTCTCTTTTCTAATTGTATGATAGTTTAAGAGATTATATTTAAGCACACACACCTGTATTGTATACTATGACCCCAACATGAGTTTTTCTACCATTGTCTTACCAGTCCAGCAGTGACTTGCTTCAGCATGAACAGGATATGATGTTCATTGCTTGCCTGAGTTCGAATTATAAACCTTCAATTTGGAATAGTTATGGGTTCGCTAACAAGCTAGAGCTAAGCTCCGCTACACAGTACATCAATTTATGAAATATGATTGTTTAAATTATTCCCTAAGCAAATAACTATGCTTAACTGATACGCAATGACCTAACAAACAATAACAGTAATTTATCATTCCATCCAGGGTAATAATAATAAAACTTTCATATGAGAAAATAAAT
Source organism: Epiperipatus broadwayi (assembly GCA_028023455.1). Lineage (NCBI taxonomy): Eukaryota > Metazoa > Onychophora > Udeonychophora > Euonychophora > Peripatidae > Epiperipatus > Epiperipatus broadwayi. The sequence continues at coordinate 76,057 of JAQFVV010000829.1, forward strand.
TAATAACAACTTCTTGGTGATAGCATAAACCTAAGAGTGCCTTTCTATCTGAGCCTATAAAGTATGTGAGGAACTTGGCATTGCACATATAAAAGAGGATATGCTAAGGTCACCATATTCTACAACCATATAAAAATGTTTCTCTTATGAAGCAAACTAATAATAATGGAGCTGGGAATACATATTTGATCTCCTGAATATATCTAATCATAAGAGAGCTGTGCTCCATCTTAGCCTTTGAGATGATAAGAATTAAACTCACCTCAAACAAACAAAGGTCATTTGCATTCTCTCATAAAATATAAGGGTATCATATTATTGATATATAAACCGATTAATCTAATACGACTTAAGAATAAAAATTTATTTAAATGTTAATCGAAATAAAATACTAGTTTTCTACTTCACCTTTGAGTAGTAAGTAATTTAGCTTGCGCTTTACGCAAAAAAGTGAAGCTTGTCTCAATCTTCTTACAAGTTATATGGCTAAGCGCTTTCAGAGACCTTGAGTCTCCATAATCATAGCCTACTTTTAACTGAAGTTTAGCTGTGGTTTATGTAAAATTTATGCAAATTTTATAATGACCGAAAGCGCTTAGCCATATAACTTGTAAGAAGATTGAGACAAGCTTCACTTTTTTGCGTAAAGCACAAGCTAAATTACTTAAATGTTAATTCTATAGACTAAGAAATAAGCATCATTTACTTTTAAATACACATCTTAACTAAACTTACTCTCTCCAGGGAATAGCAATCAAATACTTAAAAATATATGTGAATTAAATAAACATGAAAATATTTATTTTAAAACTATTAGCATAATATTTTTAAAAACCTCTTTCATACTTCACACTCTCCTAGCATTTCATCATAAAATACGGGCTCAAGCGATTATTTAACAAATAAGGTATATTTTCTATTTCAGCAAAAGTTTAATACCTCATCAATTTTATAACACTTAACTAAGAATATGTAATAGAATAAAATCTAACATATAGCATAACAATAAATACAATAATAAAATTTTTTTTTCATAAAATCTCTTTTGGCACACACACTCTTGGTGATAGTTCTCCATTTGACAGGGTAAAGTCATCCAAATAGGAAAAATACATATATTATTTTAAATGAGAATGCATGGCCATGGCATAATGATTTCGAAGTTATCCAAATAGTAATGTTTATTTGTACAAAGTCGAATTTAAAGATGCAGATTCTTTTAATAAGTAGCTACATCTATCATCATGATCCTTGCGCTTTTATTAATCTATTATGAAAATTTATATCTTTGTAATATTACTTATTTCTCATAAATTATTTGTAGAATTTAGTTTTTCCTACTCCATTCATTCAGAGATTTAGCTGGAATAGATGCTCACTGTAGTATATTTATAGAATTATTTAGCAATTGTTTGTTTAATATTTCTTTCATTCTTAATTTCAATCTGTTATTCTAACATATTTAAACTTTCGGCCACAGTTTTTCTCACAAGAGATATGCAAATGTTCTTCGATAAATCAAGAACAATTAAAGGAAAATATACCAATATATACTACTGCCTAGATTTTATTATGATTTTCTAATAATATAACACAAATGCACGATTCGGCAATTATTCTCCTTTCAGTCTCTTTGTATTTTAATAAAAGAAAAAAAACCATCCAAGGATTAGAAGTAAAATATTTGAGACAGAATAAATATCAATAAAAATTTGTACCTGAAAGATTTTATGATGCCAAGATTGAAGTGTCTGAGCTAGATGCCTTGAAGTAAGCATGATTTGTTAATCCTGTTGTAATGGCAAATTTTGGCTACAATTGACTTTGGAAGGAGGTCAAGTGTGCTCTTTACTTATTTAGCAACACATTTTACAAAATAATATTATACAATTTTAAAAAAATTGTATGTCAGACTAATATTAAGCAGAATTTAATATGTTTTGCTTAACACCAACTTTTTAGAGAAGACCACCCCCCAAAAAATATTGCATTTATAAACTAGGCCTGTCAATAATCTTTTGACTTACCTACTTAACTTTTGACCCATGATATTAAGAATTAATTGGTTTATCAACCATAATTTTCACACTAATTATTCACAATCTACCACGTATGTGCTTGAAATCTTTTTCCCGCTCTAAATAATAATTTAAAAAATTGAGAGAAAAATCATTTCAATAATAAAAATATAGACTAAACTTTTGTTGAAGATTTATGAATGAAAATAACTATTGATTTATTCAAAACTAAGATAAAATAATTGTTCTTCCAATTATCTTTCCAATGATATATTGAATGATATATAAAACTTTGAGATTATTTCTATAATTAAAATTTCATACATCACACACACTCATGCATCCACATTTTAATAATAATGATTCACTCTCTACTTGTAGAAAATTTCCAATAACATTAAACCTATTTCATAATTTTTGAAATTTTATAGCTATCCCCATTATAATTAAATATTGAACAATCGCTATATTAACTTTCACTTTTAAAGAATATCATTTATTTAATTTTACACTTGACCAAACTTTTATAAAATAAACGGATTCAGTGTTTTACTGTGCGTGGGAGGTATACCCTCTTCCCTGCAGTTAATACACTATTTTGAATAAACTACAAACATACTCTTGTTTATATTTTGTATAATTATGATACAAGATAGATCTTTAATTCCTTAAAAATATACAGTATATACCGATTTTTATTTAATCTAAAAAAACTGGGATGAGAAAAAAAATCTCAGACTATTCAAAACTAGCATTACTCTTAGTTTACTTATCTTAGTTTCTTCAGAAGAAACTAAAGATCACAATATATATAATACATTAAAAAGCATTAATTGTTATACTATTATTGATAGGAGATTCAATTCATGTGGTAAATTCTAAGCCCATAATGCAGGACAACTGAGTTTATAGAATTGTATTTTTTAAATATAATGTTTTGAGCTCAGCACCAAAAACATGATCACCCTCTTTACTATAATGAATCTTATATTTATACTTCAGTTATGAGTACACACTCACTTAATGAGTAATAGCCATATCTCAATTAATAGGTTACATGTTGCTACTTGATGGAACTTTAAATTTACATTGAAAATTTATAAGCACAGATTTTTTAAAAAAAAGGGTATATGGCAGGTGAAATACTAGTTTACTACGAGTATTCCAAAATATAATAATTTTATAAAAGATAAAATAATATATATATATTTAAAAAAAACATTTTTTTAAAGTGGAGTTTTTTGTTTTATTTCAGTTTGTTCCATATGCATACTACATTTAATGCAGCTGTTCTCTGAGTTATCAGCTTCAGATGTACATCCTTTCAGTTGTGAGGATAAAGTCACTTGCCAATGTGGAACAACTGGAGAAACTGTAGATGTTTATGTGAAAATGTAAGATTTATATATACAATAACTTATATAATGAATTAAATATTTTTAATAGATTGTTATTATAATAAAAAATAAAAATAAAATTATATCCATGTGCACAGAGATAACGTTTTGCCTTTTGTTATTGCCAGGAAACTATCTATTACTACTAAATGGCAATATCCATGAGGGTAAGAAATTTTTTCAATTAACCTATAATAATTCTTTTGTTGGGATTTTTGTGGATACACATTTATGGTTATAGATTTGAAGAAAAACTAAATATTTTCCATTATACTTTTTTAATTATGTTATAAATGCTTTTCATCATAAAAATATTTTTTTAAATTTAAACTATACTAATTTTTATAGACTACCATTATTCTGAATAGCATGAATTTGATACCTTCTGATTCTTGAGCACTTTTAGTCATTTAATGTCACCACAAAAGTATATAAAAAAGGCTATCTTTCCGGCAGCAAAAATATTAATGTAAAAGTTGAATTGTTAAACAATCTTGTTAAAATGTGTTTATCTGTAATGCATATTGATTCTCATCCATGCAAGTCAGATAAGATTTAAAAAATTCAATTCTATGCTAAATCTGCAGCATCTTCTAATGTTTGGACACTTCTACACCAACCTAGACAAGAAAGTGAAAACACTTAGTCAGAGAGTTTAATATATATCACACTTTAATAAAAAGTTTAAGCAAAAACTAAATATCACATGATCACTATTTCTTATTCTAGCACATTACTGTTATTAAAACAGGCAAAACTCTCCATACAGTAGTGCCACTCAGTGTCAACCAGAGTAATCAATGGATGCCAGAAGGCTTGTGCATAAAATCTATTTTTAATAGGATAGTGGTGGTTATGGTTGTTAAAGTGCCAAAGACACCCAAATGAATGGGTACTGAACTGGGTTTAGACCTATATGACTATATAAGCTGAAAATATTACTGTGTTTTCAATTTCATTTTCATAGTTTTATAGTTAAGTAGAGATAAAAGGTGGCTTCTGGAGGGTTGCATTAGATCCTAAGATCTATGTGCAGTGCTCTCAGATTCAAAGCTCCTCACTGACAAAGCCACAAGCCAGAAACTAGTCTGGGGATATTGGATGAGTAGGCACTACATAGGGATTTTATGCACAAGCCTTCTGGCATCCATTGATTACTCTCGTTGGCATTGAGTGGCACTACTGCATGGAGAGTTTTATCTGTTTTAAGCAAAAACTATGACTAATGATGAAAAATTTATATTTCTGAGCAAAAAGTTCATTATAAATGAGCAGAAATAAAAAAATGTCTGGTAGTTTAAATTTATATTAATACCAGATGCACCTGGCCTTGCAAAGCCCTGTATTTTTTTTAATTGATTGCTGTAACAAATTTTTTTATGATTTAATGTAAATTAAACAAAAGATTTTAAATGTAAGAATTGTATACTTGGTATGAAAGACTGTCATTACAGCAGAATACAAAAACTCTGGGCTTTCAGTCAGTTGTTTTTGTAATAACTAGTTGTTTAAACAATATTTTTAAATTTAATGTAAATTAAATTAAATATTTTAATAAATTTCCAAATTTTAATAAAGCTAAATTAAAATTCATATTTTCAAATGGTCTGTTATATTTGACAATGTTAAGGTGCAAATATATATATATTTACTGGAGTGTCCTTTGAATAAAAAAAAATATATTTTTTTTGCATAGAAATTTATCACTTGCAGGCTTCTTGGTGGTTCAGCAGTGTCACCTGGTGGCCACAGTATGCACTACCAAACACTACCTATTTTTTTATTAAATATAATATTTGTAATAATTTTTTTAATTGGTTGATTTAACAAAATATGTTTTTTATAAAACATTGCTAAGTATGTTGTTCATCTGAACTATATTAGGAAATGGACAAACCATCAAAGCACAGAGTGCCTTTGTGCCAAATTATAAATTGACATTTGGAGTTGTTCTGCAGCTGGTTGGTAACCTTTATTGCAAAATATATACTATATCTCTGTAGTTAAAAGCATTTGTACTAATTTTTTCCCCATATTTTTTTATTTGTTGGAAGAATTACTTTCTTCCGTAAATGTAATGGTTGTGAAATTGACATGTGACATTGAACAAACATTTAAACATTCACTAATTAGACAACAGAGAAAATATGTATTTTATATATAAGATATATATTTAGGATTGCTAAAATAAATGGCAGTTCTTCTGTTTGATTGAAATGTCTAGCTTAGAAATTTTTTTGAAGTTTCATCATCATTGTCAACTATTATCAGTCTACTACAGAGTGAAGATCTCTTCAGGTTTAACTCTGTTTTGCAATCCAGAGTCTCTCTTCTCTATGTCATGATAATAAAGCTCTTTACTTCAATTATTTTAAAAAGTAGTATTTTTCTAGGTTTTTTTTACAGTCTCTTGGATTCTTTCAATGATGATGATAGTGATATGATAGTATTTGTTTGTTTTCTTATCTATGTATTTCATTTTTGATCTCTCCTTGTTATTCCTAATATACATCTATCTATACTTTGTTGAATGGTCTGAAGTCTTTATATTTTCTGTTAAGTGTCCAAATCCCAAATCTATAAGTAAGACCCCTGTAAATCATATCTATTAAAAATCTTTTTTAAACAAAGTGGTAGATTTCCTTTAATATTAAGTTATTTTTGCCAAAAGCATATCACCCAAGTTCAATTTTATTATTAATTTCAACTATTATGTTTTTATTTATTATTTGTATATCTATTATGAAGTTTATTACCATATTATTTGTTTGTTGTCCATACATTCTTGTGGAGTGTGTATATATATATATAAAATACATATTTTGCGGGTTCATCCGTGTTAAAAACTTTTAATATCAATATACTGACGTTTCGACTTGGTCACACAAGCCATCCAAGTCAAAACGTCAGTATATTGATATTAAAAGTTTTTAACACGGATGAACCCGCAAAATATGTATTTTATATATTTAACCCGTGCAAATCTTCGTTTTAACATATATATATATATGGTAAGATGGGGTATCAGAGTGTAATGGAAAGAAGGTTGTACCTGGAGTGATGGCAAATCATTATCACTCCAAAATAAATTAAATTTAAATTAAATGCTAAAGCAATGTTTAACATCCAAAATATATATAATTAATTTTATATATTAAAGAGAGAGAGAGAGCATGGTATCATAAAATCTCACAGAGATCAGCCATCTAGATTAGAATAGATCAGTTAAAAATATAATTAACCATACATCAAGCCACATTATCATAAATAAAAGTAAGTAAACAAGAGTAATAATCATTCATCATTATGAAATGATCATCAAAATATATCAACAGTCTATCTTGTGGCTGGTTTAGAAATGAGTCTACTATAGACCAGGCTAACTCTTGAGCCTTTTCCAATTTAGGGCAATTATTTAAACCATTAATTTAAATGCACCAACTTTAGTGCTAATCCATTAAAATATACAACCATAAGAACATAATACTGGAACATTAAAACATGGTGATCATCATAACTGCTCTGGCCATATAGTAGCATTAATGTATTGGCCAACTATAAACTTAATTTTTAATAAGACTAAACTAAATTAAAATGTAGTGGAGGGTCTTTAAAGAATATAATCTTATGTGCCAACTAGGATATATCAAGCATACTGGATGCCCCTTAAACACTAATATATGTCCCCTTTTATATAATCAGACCATTGTGCAAGAATTTAGTTCAGAAGAACATAAGCTCAAGTACTATTATGGTGACCAAGAGATGATGCAATATAATTTTTAACAATTGAATATAAGTTTATTAACAACAATAAAAAAATAAATGAAGTTAAGGTCTTTAAAATAAGGCTAGGAACATATCAAATAAATCCTCTGATTTTGATGAATTTACAATAATAAGAAAACTATCACATTGTGATTTACAATGATTACTATACAAAATTCAAGTTACTATTATAGTTTGCAATATCTCTTAATGGGTTTACATATATATAATTTGCACAGACATGTGATACATTAGTTTACAATGAATACATTTGAATTGTCAAATAATGATTAAAATTCACATATAAATGTCTGTTTGACATTCATTGATATTTGCACACAGATGTGCAATACAATTGATTTACATGTCAATCATTATATAAATACAATAAATGATTAAAATTTTTAAGTTATATATTTTTTATATACAAATACGTATGCTAGATTTACTTAAACATGTATATATATATATCCACATATCAGTGAGATATATTAATTTTTTACATAACATTTAAATTTATCAAAATAATAGAATAACATTAATTTTTACCTAAACATGCCTATCTGACATGCATTTGATATATATATGCACACAGAGGGTAGTACATTTGATGACTATATTTCAATCATCCTAAAATAATAAATACATGATTAAACTTTTCAGTTGTATAAAAATAATATAAATGATTAAAATTTTACATAAATGTATTTGTGTGTTGAATTGCAAGCACACACTGACATCTATATCACATATTTTAATTTGTTGCAATAATAATATATTTTCATAATTGATTCAATATTGAAAGTATATGTAAAATTCATTTGTTATTTTAATAACAAGTTTCTCTTTGTTGATTAGTCTAAAAAAATAAAAATAAAAAATATTCTTTTTTATTTTCTAAAATGATCAATAAATTATCATTGACTCTTAATTTTTAATCCAAGCACATTATTTGTGTTTGTTCACTTTTAGAATGTCTCTATTTTTAATAAATGAAAAATAAAATTGTTTTATATATCTATCACTTCAGACCAAAGAAATCATTTAAAATTTTGTTATTATATATAACACCATCACAGGTCTCATTTAACTAATAGTATCTTTGTTATATACATGTATAATAATTAATAAGTTTTGTTAAAATAAGTTATACGTATATAATAATTAATGTTTTATTAAAATAAGTTTTATTAAATCAAATAGACAGGAATTTTGTAATTAAATTTGGTACGCTATTAAAGATAAGCGCTCCAGATTAGAAACTAATTAAGCAGCTACATTAAAAGTGCTGATTACTAAAAGTAGACAATAGTTGAGATTTAATTGGTTTCTGAAACATTCTTTAACAAGAAAAAAGAAGGAACAAAAAATAACTAAGCAGCACTAGTAGGGGGAACTTATTGAATGCACACAAAAGTCAAAAGTTTTAACTTAGCAACAGAACAAACCCAGTGAACTCCACCACTGAAGGTCAAAAAGTCAATCTAGGAACTTTGCAGGCCACACCGGTCTATATTATGTTTTTCATATGCCTTCATGGCCAGCGTTCATAAGTTAAAAACTTTATTGTCTTATAACTATATATGTAATATTATTTATCTGACTGATAATTCTATTAAACTATTTGTCTAATCATTTGGTTTCTGCTTGTCTATTTACCTGATTGTTAAGCTGAGTGAGTGGCTGTACATAGCAGAAAATTGGCACAGTTAATCGACAGGATATGTTCCAGTAGAAAAATCTGGTTCAATTTAGAAATAGTAGTGGATTCGAATTGAATTGTATAATGTAGAGAAAGCGACAAGTAAATTGAGAATCGAAGTCTGGGTGAATATCGAATTAGTAGTCAGAAAAATTGTTTTAGTAAGCATATTAATAGTAATTTGTTTTAGGAAGCATATTTAATTTGTCTCAGTAAGTGTCTTAATAGTTATCTCATAGTGAAATAGAAATTTTTTTTTTTTTTTAAAAAAGTAAAATAGAAAATGATGACATCAGTGCCTCAGGTAACAATTAACGAGTTCAATGTTAATAACCCTTTTGATTGGCCAATTTACCTTAAGAGGATCGAAAAACTGTTTTTGATTAATGGTACGACAAGTGACCTCATTAAAGTTGCCACGTTATTGTGTTATGCTGGGCAACAAGTAATTGAAATAGCAAATAGACTCTGTGATCACAAAGAGACAGAGAATTTGCCATACAATGTAGCTACAGGGAAATTAAATAATTTTTTCAGCCCCCAGCCTTCGAAGCATGTTGCAAGACTACACTTCAGAAACCGAAGGCAAAACAAGGGAGAGCATATACAAGATTATGATCAAGCTCTAAGGGAACTTGCTAAGAGTTGCAGTTATGGTGATGCCTTAGAGAATAATCTGCTTGAGCAATTACTTTGGGGCATGTCAGACGATGGCCTCAAGAGAGTTGACATATGACCAAGCAACCGAAATGGGAGTAGCCCACGAACTTGTACTCGATCATTCGGAAGAATTTAGAAATTTTACCCACAAAAATGATGGTAATGCATATATTCAGAAAACTTAAAATAAGTCCCAACCTATTAAGAGCAAAACATAGGAGATAGTGTGTTATTGCTGTGAAAAAAAAGGCCACGTGGCTCATAAATGTAAATATAATAAGGAGCATTGTAGGATCTGTGGTAAAGTTGGGCATTTGCAGAAAGTATGTCGAAATAAAGAAGAAAAGAATCATGGCAGCTCGCCAACTTGTAAAGTCGAAAATAAAAAAAAAGTGTGATATTTACAATACACAGATTGGATATGGAAATCAGTTTATGCTGATAGTTAAATTATTACACACGCAAGTGAAAATGGAAATTGACAGCGGAGCAGGCAGGTCAATGATGACACTTGAAGACTGGGAGAAAGTAGTGCAAAATCAAAAAAATTCTCCTTTATTAATGAAAATTAGTTTAAGAACAAAAGACGCTAGTGGAAATAGTATGAAAATATTAGGAAAGGTGATGGCTCAGATTGAATTAAATAGTAAGGTTTGAACACTACTGATATATATATAGTACAAAATGGTCTAAATCCTATTATAGGTAGGGAATGGTTCGATGCTTTGGGAATAAAGATATGTGTGATAAATAAAGTTGCTATTGAGCAAGAAATGAGAAATAAATATAGTGAGTTATTTAAAAGTGATGAGGGAAAAATTATTACGATGCTTATAAACATAGAGCTACAAGGTGGGGTGACCCCCATTATTTGCAAACCCAGAAAGGTCCTTTTGCACTGCAAACTAAAGTGGAACAAGAGTTAGTAAATCTGGTTAGTAAAGGTGTATTAATGCCAGTCGAGAAAACAGAATGGGCCACCCCAATTGTGGTAATATCTAAGCCAAATGGGAAAATCCGCATTTGCAGAGATTATAGGACTACAATAAATAAAAACCTCACTAAAAGTCAGTATCCTGTACCAAATGTCAGGGAAATATTGGCAAATATACAAAAGGCAAGTCACTAACTAAAATCGATTTAAAGGCCGCATTTCACCAGATACCAGTTTCTGAATGCACCTCAGAATTGCTAACTATTACAACATGTAAGGGATTGTTTAAGCATAATAGATTGCCTTATGGAATTACGGTTGCACCAAATATTTTCCAGGCTAAAATGGACATGCTGTTCCAACAAATGGATGGTGGAACACCGTATTTTGATGACAATTTGGTCGTGGCCAATTCAGAAGAGGAATTATGTGAACGAGTTTTAAAAGTTTGCGACAAGTTATGTAGTTTTGGAGCTAAAATAAATGCAGACAAATGTATCTGGATGGCAACTGAATTAAAATTCCTGGGACACATAATCTCAAAAAAGGGAAAGAGACCCGATCCTCAAATAATTGCAGCCGTAAAGGAAGCCTGAAGACCCAGAAATGTTAAAGAACTTCAAGCTTTCCTGGGACTTCTTAATTATTTTGAAGTTTTTCTTAAGGGTAAAGCTCACATAGCAAAACTTCTATACAATTTTATTAAAAAAGAGCCAAAAATGGCTTTGGGATCAACCCCAAGAAAAAGCTTTTTGTGACATGAAAGAATTATTAACGTCAAACAGCTTATTAGTACATTATGACAGTAGCCTTGAATTGATATTGACAACAGATGCATCCGAAGTTGGAGTAGGAGCAGTCTTAAGCCATACAGTAGCTGACAACTGTCTACGATTCCAGAACGTTAACAAAAGCTGAGCAAAATTATAGTCAACTAGATAAGGAGGCACTGGTTATCATATTTGCGCTAAAAAAGTTTCACCAATATTTGTATGGTCGACAGTTTAAAATCTTTACCGATCATAAACCACTGTTAGGATTATTAGCAAAAAATAAAACTGCCCCTGATCATCTAAGCCCTAGAATGTTACATTGTGTTAATCTGTTATCAGGCTATGATTTTGATCTAAATTTCAAAAAAGGAAAGATCATTAAACATGCAGATGCATTGTCAAGAATGCCCGTTAAAGCTGAACTACAAAAAGACGACGAAACCATTAACTACATCGATAATTGGAACAACGAATTAATAAACAATGAAAAGGTAGCTAGTTGGACTAAGGCAAACCATGGATATAAATACTTCAAAGGCTGGCCAAAAAAGTCAGCCTGAGACACTACATGAAACCTTATGGGACGTAAGACAAAGACTGTCCATAAACAGAAGAAGTGGGCGAAATAAGATTCTTCACTTAATTAATCAAGGTCATCATGGGATAGTGCAGGCCAAAGCTATAGCTTGTAGTTACATATGATGGCCCGCAATTAATATTGACAGAGAAATATGTGAAATCATGTGAAAGTTGCCAAATAAATGCAAATATGCAAGAGAAAAAATATGCTGCTTGTCCGACAGCTGAAAGAGCATGGAGCCATATTCACATTGACCATGCTGGACCATTTCATGGCTGCTGTGTACAGCCACTCACTCGGCTTAACCATCAGGTAAATAGACAGCAGAAACCAAATGATTATACAAATAGTTTAATAGAATTAACAGTCGGATAATTAATAGTAAATATATATAGTTATAAGACAATTAAGTTTAACTTACGAACGCTGGCCATGAAGGCATACAAAAAAAACATAATATAGACCGGTGAGGCCTGCAAAGTTCCTAGGTCCACTTTTTAACCTTCAGTGGTGGAATTCACTGGGTTTGTTCCGTTGCTAAGTTAACCTTTTAACCGCTAATTTTATCATTGGTTGTATCAGATAAAAATCAAATCTTTTAATTGGCCAACTCACAAACTGAAGACAAAGCCTATTGTTAAAACATATTCGCCTATAATATTAAATTCAACTCAGATACGTTTATAAAAAGTATATAATTAATTTTTCAGGTTGTGAAGAGAACGAAAGTTCTTTCAAAAATAAATTGCTATTTATTTATTCTAAGATATTCAATATCGGCAACATAAAAGTTATAATGTAAACAAAAAGATCGACTTTTACGTTATAGAAAAGTAAATATTTCTTTTTACTACATCTTCAATATATTTACTTAAATCTTCAATATTTTTCGAAAATAATTTTGTTTTTTTTATTATTCTCTCTGAAAATAATTTTAATTTCTCAAAATATTCTTTTATAATAATTAAATCGTATTCGAAATGAAAATCTCAGCGTTTTTCTTTATTTTCTTTGATCAGGCAGTTTCTTTGTTCTTTCCAGCCAATCAGAATGTCTTTTTTGGCTGAGAGCATGCTAAGAACCAATCACAAATAATGTTCCTTCTTTGTTTAGGTTTAAATGCGTTTTTTTTCTATTTTTTACTTCTAAAATAAATCGGAAGATGTCACCATCGTACAGAACTTTTAAAAACGAATTCAATACTTATTTAACGAATATTTTCGTATAAAAGTTGGCTGAGTTAGAGTGATTTCAGATGTCGACGAGGAGCCTCGTAAAAAACAGTCTTTTGGTTAAAACTCGACTTTCGTGTGCATTCAATGAGTTCTCCGCTACAAGTGCTGCTTAGTTATTTTTTGTTCCTTTTTTCTTGTTAAGGAATGTTTCAGAAACCAATTAATTTTCAGCTATTGTCTACTTTTAGTAATCAGCACTTTTAATCTAGCTGCTTAATTAGTTTCTGATCTGAAGCGCTTATCTTTAATAGCGTACCAAATTTAATTACAAAATTCCTGTCTATTTCTTTTAATAAAACTTATTTTAATAAAACATTAATTATTATATATGTATAATTTTCTTTTAACAAAACATTATTATACACGTTTTTAGCATCTCCACCACTTCAGAAATTATGGTTTCTGAAGTCTTACATAGTCTTTTAAGTAAGCGGGTTCTTTTCTTGTTTTCGAAGATCTGCGTGGAGATGTTTTCTCTTCTAATGGCGTTTTGTTAGTCTCTTGATCGTCGTATTTCTCTTCTACTGGTGTTTCATTGGCTCCTTCAGTTTCTTGATCGTCGGAATTCTCTTCGCATTTGGGAATGCGTGGTGCTGCAGTACTTCCGGTTTGCACTAATTCTTCTCGACGTCTCACATGATTTATATGCCTGCGCGTTGTTTTTCCAGTTTCTGTCTCTACAAGTATTATTTGTTTTGACAGTATTTCTTTTACAAAGGCCTTCACCCAGTGTTTCCTGATAACATCTCTAACCCAGACTTTTTCTCCTTTGGAGTAAATAGTATCTCCAGTGTTGCTTTCGTAATGTGTAAAGTTTTGTTCTGGGTGGATTAACGATAGTTTCGTGCGTAGTTTCCGTCCGAAAATTAATTCTGCAGGAGATTTGCTTTAGCACACGGAGTACTATGTTGATATAATAAGGCAGAATGTAAGGTGTCTTGTATATTTGCAATGCCTTACTTCTGTAACGTTTGCTTCAAAGTTTGTACTGCCTTTTCTGCAATACCATTGGACTGCGGGTGATATGGGGGCGTGGCTAAGTGTTTAATTCCCCATTCTGTGAGAAATTCTTAAAATTTAGTGGATGTGAAACTGGTACCATTGTCAGACACAATTGTTTCAGGAATCCCATGAAAAGCAAAAATCTCTTTCAGTTTTGCGATTGTTTCTTCGGTACTGGTGTTTTTCACTACTCTATATTCCGTCCACTTTGAATAAGCGTCGATCACTACCAAAAATATAAAGCCGTGAAATGGTCCAGCATGGTCAACGTGAATACGGCTCCATGCTTTTTCAGCTGCTGGCCAAGCAGCATATTTTTTCTCATGCATATTTGCATTTACTTGGCAACTTTCACATGATTTCACATATTTCTCTATATCAATATTTATTGCAGGCCACCATATGTAACTACGAGCCAGAGCTTTGGCCCGCACTATCCCAGGATGACCTTGATGTATTAAGTGAAGAA